>JARQOD010001156.1:0-107445 GCA_033576555.1 Oophaga sylvatica | reverse complement strand
ACCCTACGCGTGACAATAGGAAGGTAGTGTTGACGGATAAAGCCTTGCGCAACCAGACATGCTTTTACCCTCTTCAACACTGTACAAGCAAAAAATGCATGATTGCAGCCGCAGACTTTATTGACGTACAGTATAACATCGCCATTACCCATCAGAGGCTGTCCACTGTCTGATACAGACATAGAATATACCTTTGCTATCCGTAGCCTTTGTTTCACCTACACTTGCAGGCACACACTTAAATTGTGACAATGCATAATGTTTTTTAAATGGTTATTTTTTATCGTACATTATTGCGTCATCACATTGATGAGTCCATGCTGGACATGTCATACATGCTGTACAAAGTAACGATTTTATTAACTTAAATAATTGAAATGTCTGTGACTGTCACATATAAATTGCAATGATGATGATGAGTGACTATTACAAAATCCATTGTCTTAACTATGTTATGGTTTAACATAGCGTTCCTTAAGCATTATTCATAAATACAAAAATGGACTTTTATTCTTAAATTTACAACACTATATTTTGTAACCAATTTTTTGGGTGGTGTGTTGTTCCATTTCTTGTTGGCATGTGCATATATGCGTTTATATTTGCAGGGTCTTTATTTTTATTCTTGAAGTTAGGAAACATGTGTATCTTCGTACCGTGTTAGCCAGTAGACAGAAAAATATTTAGACTTGAGAGTCGCAGTGGTTAATACCTTTTAATGGATAACTGAAAAGATGGTAACAAATTGCAAGCTTTCGAGGCTACTCACGTCTCTTCATCAGGCAAAGACTAAAACAAAAAATGAAGCATCACATATTTCTATACACAACAGGACACAGGAATAGTGCAATAGGTAAGACAAGTGACGTGTAGCAGAACTGTCATTATGACAGAGGGATGAACATAAATATTGGAACAGTTCATAGATAAGGATAGAAAGTTTTATTGCCCTCTGATAGGGGTCTGGTTTTGTGTTTTCATGCCCCTGGAAGGGCAGAGACGCAGATTCCTTAATTGATAATAGAATGACATAAATCCGTGTGATCTATTCATTCCAGCACTAAGAGTGTCAAAGGTCATGATGAGCTTATATTCCGAAACCTTTGTATCTTTCTCAGATTTGAAGTTATATTTTAATACCAGTAATTCCATATCCATCATGCTATGACCGGGCATACAAAAGTGTTTTGCCACAGGTAAATCCATTATTTTTTCTCTTATTGTGTGGCGCTGATAATTCATCCTTGTTCTCAGTTTTTTGGCCGGTCTCCCCCACATACAGACCCCCATTTGGACATTTAGTACATATAATTAGGTACACCACATTACATGTGATGCAGCTGAAAGTAGCTGGGATATTGTAGTCGTGATGGAGTTGGGGTGTTATGTTACGGTAGCTGAGAGTGCAGGTAAAAAAGGAAATACACCAGAGCAGTTGGAATCTATGAGATTGCAGTACCCTGACTAACCACCACAACTAGAGGCAGCCGTGGAGCGTTCCTACGTTGGTCCTAGACGCCTCGTCACAGCCTGAGAAACTAACTACACCTAAAGATAGAAATAGGAAAGCTATCTGCCCCGGAGCAGAACCCCAAGATAATAGAAAGCCCCCAAACATGTAATGGCGGTTAGACAAGAGGAAATACTGACACAGAAAGAAAATAGTATGAGCAAACGCTGGGCCCAAACTATCTAAATAGAAAAGGACAGGAAGGGTACTTACTGCAATCCCAGAAAACCCTGAAAAACACCAACTCTACTAATTTCAAAATCACCTGAGATCACACGACCTCTACCACCTAAATTAGTTCTCTGGTGTAACAAAAACAAAACAGCAGCCACTGAAAAAAAACTGGAAAAAGCAAAAGTACAAAACACAGTGGCTGGACTAAACTGAGAGGGCAAAAGCCCCCGGAGGGGACCCTGAAGGCCCCCACAGAAGTGCAGGACAAAATGCAAAAATATAGCAAAAACCACAAATAAGAAATTGTCTTATCTGATAGCAGGAGATGCAGACACGACACAGCAGGCTACAAGGGAAACTGGAAAGAAGGATTCAGACCAGAACAATTGATCACCGGCAACCCTGATGGGAAAATGACTCCCTTACATAAGACCAATCAGTAACACCTGATTCCCAGTCCTTCCAATCCTCACTAGTACCGCTTGTAACCACCAGAGGGAGCCTCTGCTCAGAACTCATCTCAAACCCATTCACAACAGTACCCCCCCCTTGAGGAGGGGTCACCGAACCCTCATTTGAGCAACCAGGTCGGTCAGGATGAGTTCTATGATACGCACGGATAAGTCTCCTAGCATGGATGTCCGAAGCAAACACCCAAGAATTGTCTTCCTGACCATAACCTCTCCATTTAACAAAATACTGGAGTCTTCGTCTAGAAAAACGAGAATCCAATATTTTCTCAACCACATACTCCAGATTGCCCTCAACCAAAACAGGGTCAGGAGGCACAGCAGCAGGAACCACTGGCTCAACAAACCTCTTCAACAAGGACTTGTGGAACACGTTATGGATCTTAAATGTCCCTGGAAGAAGCAAACGAAAAGAAACAGGATTAATAATCTCCATGATCTTATAAGGTCCAATGAACCTAGGCTTAAATTTAGGAGATGCTACTCTCATAGGAATATTCTTTGAGGACAACCAGACCAAGTCCTCCACTTTAAACCGAGGACCATCAGTCCTATGCCGGTTAGCAAACCGCTGGGCCTTCTCCTGAGAGAGGGACAACCTCTCCACTACCTGGTCCCAAATCTGCTGCATACGCTCAACAACAGAGTCAACACCTGGACAGACAGAAGCCTCCGTCTGTCCTGAAGAAAATCGAGGGTGAAACCCAGAATTACAGAAAAACGGAGACATCAAAGTGGCAGAGCTAGCCCTATTACTAAGAGCAAACTCAGCCAAAGGCAAAAAAGAGACCCAGTCATCCTGATCAGCAGACACAAAGCATCTTAGATAAGTCTCCAATGTCTGGTTTGTTCTCTCAGTTTGACCATTGGTCTGAGGATGAAATGCCGAGGAGAAAGACAATTGAACACCCAGTTTAGAACAAAAAGTCCTCCAAAATCTGGAAACAAACTGGACTCCTCTGTCAGACACAATGTTCTCAGGAATGCCGTGTAAACGAACCACGTGCTGAAGGAACAACGGCACCAACTCAGAGGAGGAAGGCAACTTAGGTAATGGCACAAGATGTATCATCTTGGAAAACCTATCACAAATTACCCAGATGGTGGTCATTCTCTGAGAAACAGGAAGATCGGAAATGAAATCCATAGAGATATGGGTCCATGGTCTCTTGGGCACAGGCAATGGCATCAACAAACCACTAGAGCGAGAGCAAGGCTTGGAGCGAGAGCAAGTCCCGCAGGACTGCACAAATTCCCTGACATCGCGAGACAAGGTAGGCCACCAAAAGGACCGACTAACCAAGTCTCTGGTACCAAAAATTCCGGGATGCCCAGCCAATGCGGAACAATGAATCTCAGACATCACACTCTTTTTCCATTGGTCCGGGACAAACAATTTTCCAACAGGGCAGCGCTCGGGCCTATCCTCCTGACACCCCTCCAGAGCAAGTCTCAAATTGGGCGAGATGGCGGAAAGAACTACACCCTCCTTCAAAATAACAGAGGGATCAGATAGCTCAGGAGAGTCCGCAAGGAAACTCCTCGAGAGGGCATCCGCCTTAACATTCTTAGTGCCAGGAAGAAAGGAAACCACAAAATTAAAACGTGTGAAAAACAAGGCCCACCTGGCCTGTCTAGGATTGAGTCGCTTGGCAGATTCCAGATAGACCAGATTCTTATGGTCCGTAAGGACCACCACCTGATGTTTGGCTCCCTCCAGCCAATGTCTCCACTCTTCAAAAGCCCACTTCATGGCCAATAACTCCCGATTACCCACGTCATAATTACGTTCAGTAGGAGAAAATTTTCGAGAGAAAAAGGCACAAGGGTTACTTTTAGAGGTCTCTGGATCTTTTTGGGACAAAACGGCACCTGCCCCAATTTCAGAGGCATCAACCTCCACCTGAAATGGCAGAGAAACATCAGGCTGCCGTAGAACAGGAGCAGAAGTGAATCTCTGCTTAAGTTCCTGAAACGCAGAGACTGCCTCAGGAGGCCAATTCACCACATCAGAACCCTTTCTGGTCAAATCAGTTAAAGGTTTAACAATAACCGAGAAATTACCAATAAATTTACGATAAAAATTGGCAAAACCCAAAAATCTCTGAAGAGCCTTTAATGAAGTAGGTTGGACCCAATCACAGATGGCCTGAACCTTGACCGGGTCCATTTCAATAACAGATGGGGACAAAATGAATCCCAGAAATGAGATCTTCTGTACGCCAAAAAGACACTTTGATCCCTTCACATACAGAGCATTCTCTCTCAAAATCTGGAATACAGTTCGAACATGTTTCACATGAGAGTCCCAGTCATTAGAAAAAATCAAGATATCATCCAAATAAACAATCAGAAACTTGTCCACAAAATCCCTGAAAATGTCATTCATGAAGGACTGGAAGACGGAAGGAGCATTAGTGAGCCCAAAGGGCATCACAAGGTACTCAAAATGCCCTTCAGGGGTGTTAAATGCCGTCTTCCATTCATCCCCGTGCTTAATGCGAATAAGGTTATACGCCCCCCTGAGGTCAAGCTTGGTAAACCAAGTAGCGTTTTTCACCCTGGAAAACAGGTCAGAAATCAAGGGTAACGGGTATTGATATTTCACAGTAATATTGTTCAAGAGACGATAATCAATACACGGCCTTAATGAACCATCTTTTTTGGCCACAAAGAAAAAACCGGCACCTAAGGGTGAAGAGGATGGTCTGATATGACCCTTCTCCAATGATTCCTTGATATAAGACCGCATAGCGTCATGTTCAGGTACAGACAAGTTAAAAAGGCGACCTTTAGGGAATTTACTACCTGGCACTAATTCAATAGCGCAGTCATAGCTCCTATGGGGAGGTAAGGATGCAGATTTACTTTCGCTAAACACATCAGAAAAATCAAACAAAAAGTCAGGAACATCCTCAGCCTGGGGGAGGCAGAAAAAACAGGAGTGTTGGTATTAACACATTGGCAGCCCCAACTGGTTACAGACACAGATTTCCAATCCAAAACAGGATTATGAGACTGTAACCAAGGGAAACCCAGCACTATAATGTCATGCAGATTATATAGAACCAAAAATTTGCAGCACTCCTGGTGATCAGGTTCAACCCTCATTATCACCTGAGTAGAAAACTGGGGTTTATTCTCAGCCAAAGGGGTAGAATCGATCCCCAGTAAAGGAATAGACTTCTGTAGGGGTATCAAGGGAAACCCACAACGTTTAGCAAAATCATAATCCATCAGGTTAATAGCTGCTCCAGAATCAACGAAAGCCTGAGCAGAAAATGAGGACAGAGAGCATATCAGAGTGACAGTTAACAAAAACTTAGTCTGAACACTACCCAAGACAACCGAGCGTGCAAAACGTCTTCCCCGCTTAGGGCAGACTGAAATAGCATGAGAGGCATCACCACAGTAGAAACATAACCCATTGCGCTTTCGAAACTCATGACGCTGTGCCCCAGACACCACTCTATCACACTGCATGGTTTCAGGAGCTGGCTCACAAGGCAACACCACTCCACGCATACTTCTCCGCTCACGCAAACGTCTGTCAATTTGAATCGCTAATGACATAGAATCATTGAGACCAGAGGGGACAGGGAATCCCACCATAACATCCTTTACATTATCCGACAGACCCTTCCGGAAAAGGGCCGCCAAAGCGTCGTCATTCCATTTGGTCAGGACTGCCCACCTACGGAATCTCTGACAGTATAACTCAGAGTCATCAAGCCCCTGATTTAATGCCAACAAGGCTTTTTCAGCTTGATCAGTGACATTAGGCTCATCGTACAATAACCCCAAAGCCTGAAAAAATGCATCAACATCACTCAAAACAGGATCCCCAGGTATCAGGGAAAAAGCCCAATCCTGAGGATCGCCGCGCAGGAGAGAGATGATAATTTGAACCTGCTGCGCTGCGTTTCCTGAGGACTTAGATTTTAAGGCAAGAAACAATTTACAATTATTTTTGAAATTCTGAAACTTAGCTCGATCCCCTAAAAACAAATCTGGTATGGGGATCCTAGGTTCCACAACAGGCAACCTAGCAAGATATGCAGCAATACTCTGAACCTCAGTGGCAAGCTGATCCACACGGCCAGACAACTGTGCAAACTCCATTGGGAGAAAAGATCCTCCCCAGCACCCAGAGATACAGAGGGAAAAAAAAAAAAAAAAAATGCAACAAACAGAAAAATATCTCTGACAACTTTTCTTTCTTCAAAATATTTTTTCCCTTCTGTGAGTACCATACAATTTTTATGGCCGGTGATACTGTTATGTTACGGTAGCTGAGGAGTGCAGGTAAAAAAGGAAATACACCAGAGCAGTTGGAATCTATGAGATTGCAGTACCCTGACTAACCACCGCAACTAGAGGCAGCCGTGGAGCGTTCCTACGTTGGTCCTAGACGCCTCGTCACAGCCTGAGAAACTAACTACACCTAAAGATAGAAATAGGAAAGCTATCTGCCCCGGAGCAGAACCCCAAAGATAATAGAAAGCCCCCAAACATGTAATGGCGGTTAGACAAGAGGAAATACTGACACAGAAAGAAAATAGTATGAGCAAACGCTGGGGCCCAAACTATCTAAATAGAAAAGGACAGGAAGGGTACTTACTGCAATCCCAGAAAACCCTGAAAAACACCAACTCTACTAATTTCAAAATCACCTGAGATCACACGACCTCTACCACCTAAATTAGTTCTCTGGTGTAACAAAAACAAAACAGCAGCCACTGAAAAAAAAAACTGGAAAAAGCAAAAGTACAAAACACAGTGGCTGGACTAAACTGAGAGGGCAAAAGCCCCCGGAGGGGACCCTGAAGGCCCCCACAGAAGTGCAGGACAAAATGCAAAAATATAGCAAAAACACAAAATAAGAAATTGTCTTATCTGATAGCAGGAGATGCAGACACGACACAGCAGGCTACAAGGGAAACTGGAAAGAAGGATTCAGACCAGAACAATTGATCACCGGCAACCCTGATGGGAAAATGACTCCCTTACATAAGACCAATCAGTAACACCTGATTCCCAGTCCTCACAATCCTCACTAGTACCGCTTGTAACCACCAGAGGGAGCCTCTGCTCAGAACTCATCTCAAACCCATTCACAACATTGGGGATATTTATCTTGTCCGTGGTCATTATAGATGAACAGGTTTTACATTTCTTCTGGTTGCAAGGAAAGGTTCCTGCAGCTGTTGGGGAGGACAGGGAGCTTCTGACAATGATGCTTCTTAGATTTGTGGGCTGCCTAAAACACAGTAGTGGGGGTCTGGAAATATGGATTGTAATATCGGGCATCTTTTTGTAGTAAAGGTTGTAGTTTCCGTGTAGCTCCCCTTAGCACCTCCATATTTGGATTGTAGGTCACCACTAGAGGCACCCGGTTATTTTCTTCTTTACCTTTGTAATGTAGCAGGTGATTCCTTGATATTCAGTTGGCTCTTGAAATTTGGTTTTCAATTGTTCTTGGATGGTATCCCTGGTTCAAAAAAGTCTTTCTGAGGCGACCCCCCACTACTGTGTTTTAGGCAGCCCCCAAATCTAAGAAGCATCATTGTCAGAAGCTCCCTGTCCTCCCCAACAGCTGCAGGAACCTTTCCTTGCAACAAGAAGAAATGTAAAACCTGTGCATCTATAATGACCAAGGACAACATAAAGATCCTCTACTCCCATCAGGACTACAAGATCAAAGGTACTTTCAGCTGCATCACATCTAATGTGGTGTACCTAATTATATGTACAAAATGTCCAACTGGGGGTCTGTATGTGGGGGAGACCGGCCAAAAACTGAGAACAAGGATGAATTATCATCGCCACACAATAAGAGAAAAAATAATGGATTTACCTGTGGCAAAACACTTTTGTATGCCCGGTCATAGCATGATGGATATGGAATTACTGGTATTAAAATATAACTTCAAATCTGAGAAAGATACAAAGGTTTCGGAATATAAGCTCATCATGACCTTTGACCCTCTTAGTGCTGGAATGAATAGATCACACGGATTCATGTCATTCTGTATCAATTAAGGAATCTCCGTCTCTGACCTTCTAGGGGCATTAAAACAGAACACCAGACCCCAATCAGAGGGCAATAAAACTATCTCCTTATCTAGGAACTGTTCCAATATTTATGATCATCCCTCTGCCATAATGACAGTTCTGCTTCACGTCACTTGTCTTACCTATTGCACTATTCCTGTGTCCTGTTGTGGAGAAATAAGTGATTCTTCATTTTTTGATTTAGTCTTAGCCTGATGAAGAGACCTGAGTAGTCTCGAAAGCTTGGAATTTGTTACCATTAGTGTTGAGCGATACTGCTCGATATCTAAAAATATCGTATCGGAATGGTATCGCCGATATCACTAAATATCGTCGATATCCGATTCCGATACCGGACGTCCCATGTAAGTCTATGGGAACAAAATATCGCAACAAAAAAACCCCTTTCTTTCGTTGTAAATACAAAATATACACACATAGAATACATATATATATATACATTATATATATATATATATATATATATATATATATATAATATATATATATATATATATATATATATATACATATACACACAGTGCCTACAAGTAGTATTCAACCCCCTGCAGATTTAGCTGGTTGACACATGCGGAATTAACTTGGCATTGTGACATTTGTACTGTAGATCAGCCTGGAAGTGGGAAATGCACTGCTGCAAAAATTTTTGTTTCAATTTTTTTTTTTTTTTTTTTAAATGTTAAAAGTTAATTCAGAGTGTCATTTATTATTCAACCCCTCAAACCACAAGAATTCTGTTTGGTCCCCCTAAAGTATTAAGAAGTAGTTCAGGCACCAAGAATAATGAGCTTCACATGTGTGGATTAATGATCTCTTTTGCCAGCCTTTTCTGACTATTTAAGACCCTCCCCAAACTTGTGAACAGCACTCATACATGGTCAACATGGGAAAGACAAAGGAGCATTTCAAGGCCATCAGAGACAAGATCGTGGAGGGTCACAAGGCTGGCAAGGGGTACAAAACCCTTTCCAAGGAGTTGGCCCTACCTGTCTCCACTGTTGGGAGCATCATCTGTAAGTGGAAGGCTTATGGAACTACTGTTAGCCTTCCACGGCCTGGACAGCCTTTGAAAGTTTCCTCCCGTGCCGAGGCCAGGCTTGTCCGAAGAGTCAAGGCTAACCCAAGGACAACAAGGAAGGAGCTCCGGGAAGATCTCATGGCAGTGGGGACATTGGTTTCAGTCAATACCATAAGTAACGTACTCCACCGCAATGGTCTCCATTCCAGACGAGCCCGTAAGGTACCTTTACTTTCAAAGCGTCATGTCAAGGCTCGTCTACAGTTTGCTCATGATCACTTGGAGGACTCTGAGACAGACTGGTTCAAGGTTCTATGGTCTGATGAGACCAAGATCGAGATCTTTGGTGCCAACCACACACGTGACGTTTGGAGACTGGATGGCACTGCATACGACCCCAAGAATACCATCCCTACAGTCAAGCATGGTGGTGGCAGCATCATGCTGTGGGGCTGTTTCTCAGCCAAGGGGCCTGGCCATCTGGTCCGCATCCATGGGAGGATGGATAGCACGGCCTACCTGGAGATTTTGGCCAAGAACCTCCGCTCCTCCATCAAGGATCTTAAGATGGGTCCTAATATCATCTTCCAACAAGACAACGACCCAAAGCTCACAGCCAAGAAAACCAAGGCCTGGTTCAAGAGGGAAAAAGTCAAGGTGTTGGAGTGGCCTAGTCAGTCTCCTGACTTTAACCCAATTGAAAACTTGTGGAAGGAGCTCAAGATTAAAGTCCACATGAGACACCCAAAGAACCTAGATAACTTGGAGAAGATCTGCATGGAGGAGTGGGCCAAGATAACTCCACAGACCTGTGCCGGCCTGATCAGGTCTTATAAAAGACGATTATTAGCTGTAATTGCAAACAAGGTTATTCCACGAAATATTAAACATAGGGGTTGTATAATAATTGACCCACACTTTTATGTTTAAAATTTATTAAAATTCAACTGAGCAACATAACTTTTTGTTTTGTAAGATTTATGCTTCTGTTAATAAATCCTACTCTCGTTTGCAGTTTGAAGGCTCTAACTTATTTGCATCTTATCAAACCAGCTAAATCTGCAGGGGGTTGAATACTACTTGTAGGCACTGTATATACATGTCATTGTGACATATATATATATACATATATTTATAGTTTATACACTTCTACATAGTAAAATAGACTCTGATTCAATTGCCGGGTAAAGCCGTGACATACCCCATAGAAGTCGACGGGCTCGGTGCCGAGTACCCCCAAAACCTCTGGCTCTGTGCGACTCAACTTGGGCGTCACGAACAGGATTCTGTAGCTCGCTATAAGCGAGTCCTGTGTGCCTGAATTGAACTGGTTTTGTGCTTGAGAATTGCTAAAATCATCAGAGAATGTATTTGCCATTTTTCCGCCATATCTGCGTCACGACGAGGCACTGGTGAAGAAGAAGGGCGTGCTCTTCGTGGGTGTACACTCACTCAGTGGCGCAAAAACGATGGCCGACCACTCTAAATGGTACTGCAATGTAAGATCGTGCCCCACAGCTCTTGAGTTCCGCCTCCTCATCCTCCTCAGTGTGCGGAAACTAACACGAAGGTCCCGCCTCACTACAAAAGAGGGGCCCTCTCCAGATGCTAATGACACATGTGACTTGGCAGAGATGGCTAATGGACACGAGCAGAAGTGTGAAGGGATGGAGCAGTCAGAGCTCTCCCCCCACGGAAGCGACCCGATCGCCACGGAACCACCGTTGGGCACCCGGCCTGGAAACCCTCCTACGTTGCAAGAAGCAGAGGATACCCTAAGAGGCCTGGCCCGGCACCGGGAGGAGGTCGCCAGGATGGAAGCCAGCTGGCGTGCCCTAAAACTAAACTTGGAGCGGCGCCAATCCCTCTTACCTGAAGTGTCTGTACCGGAAGGTGAGGCACCCGTTCTAGTAGAGGAGTCCGTGCGGGCATCCCAGCCCTTGCAATGTGATCCGGTTGACGTTGTCGCAGTGGAGGCACCCGTTCCTGCAAAAAACTCTGCACCGGCAGCACCCCAGATCCCGCTGTCTGCCCCCGTCGCTGAGACAGAAGAAGCGACACCCGTCCTCATGGAGGAGGCCGCGCAGGCACCAGAGGTCTACCTGTCTGTACCGGAGCCCCGACTGTCATCTGTTCCAGAGCCGGCTGCTTCCTCCGCAGGTGAGCGCCGCCAGGACTGGGGGGCGCCAGGAGAGCTGCCGCAAACCGGACATCGTAAGCTGCAGTTTGATGGTGGAGACATGGAGATGCTGGTGGAGGAGAATTACAACCGGCGTCAGGAGGAAGAGTGGAGACGTTGGGACGGGAAGCAGAGCGACAAAGGGAGCAGCGCGAATCCCAGAAGCTTCGCCAACGTCACATCGAGAAGGACCGGGCAGATAAGGACCGGATGAGAAAAGATAAAGGAACCCTGTGGGAGCCGCGGCGTAAGGGTGCAGTACGGAGCTTTAAATTGAAAGGTGGTTGGGGCTTCATCCAGGAGCCTGGACTTTATTTAGAAGTGTTTGTGACCCGGCGGGACGTGGAGACTCACCTCCCAGAAGTACACCCGGGGAGGGACCTGTTGCCAGGAGACTTGGTGACTTACACCCGACACTGGGGTTACAATGGATGGTACGCCCTAAATGTTACCAGGTGCGACCCCTACTCCCCAGAGTGTCAGGAACCTGTGAGATCCTCGGAGCCTTCAGCCTCCCACATCCAGGCCTCTGCACAAGTGCCCACCCCACGCCGTAAATCTCCCCAGCCTCCCTCAGTGGTCTCCTCAGCAGCCCCAGCTATGGACATGATAACTATAGCTGGCCCGTACCCGGCGCCTGTTTGGCCCCCTGGGGTTCGTTCAGTCCGGGACATAGGGCTCCAGACCCGGAGGGAGATGAAAGAGGTGGCCACACAGACACAGATAGCGGGTCACAACTTGACTGTACAGGCCACACGACGTCATCAGGTCCTGGTGGTCCTTGGTGTCTCGGATGTTTGGCAAGCATCAGAAGAGTACCAGGTGGTACCTGGAACACCCCTGCCAAAGAATTATAAATAACCCGGACAGGGTCCCTGTATGTAAATAGTTAAATTGTTGATGTACCCGGACGGGTGAATGTTCATAAAAAAAAATTTTAATTTAATAAAAAACACAACACAGTTTTCATTACTTTTATTACAGTCTCATCCTGCGACGCCATCGATCTCCTGTAAAAAAATGAATGAAAAAAAAACAGCAGTATACCACCTGTCCGACGCAGTCTATAGTAACGAGTGTCCCACGACGATCCAGCTCT
Source organism: Oophaga sylvatica (assembly GCA_033576555.1). Taxonomy (NCBI): domain Eukaryota; kingdom Metazoa; phylum Chordata; class Amphibia; order Anura; family Dendrobatidae; genus Oophaga; species Oophaga sylvatica. Next base: position 94,920 of record JARQOD010001156.1, on the reverse strand, counting down.
GCTACATCAGAATGACAGGCAGAGCCTGTCATCCCGGCGCAGCACAGCTGATTACCTGCTTCCCCGGCGGTGACGTCATCGGACTGCTTTACGGCCGGGATTACCCTGCAGTCACTGCAGTTATCGCGAAAAACTGCATGTGACCGCCAGGGAGAAGATAAAGTCGGCCATCAAGCAGTCCAGGACGTGACCGCCGGAGATCTTCTGCCAGGTAAGTGCCGCTGACTCCTGACAGACCCGACCGACGGACACTCACAGTGACAGTGACAAATCCGATTCCGGTATCCGATATGACGAAAATATCGGTACTCGGAATCGAAAGCCCGATACAGCTAATATCGGCCGATACCCGATATTTGCAGTATCGTATCGCTCAACACTAGTTACCATCTTTTCAGTTAGCCATTAAACGGTATCAACCACTGAGGACTCTCAAGTATAAATATTTTTCTATTCTTGGAATTGAAATTCATCATTTTATTTTCCTAGTAAAACTTCATTTATTCTTGTTTGAAGTACATACATTTGCAATGGCCACGTAACAAGGCAATAACTCAATATTTTATGCCTACACCCTCCTTGACCCTTGGCTTCAACACCGCCAGTTGCTGCTCAAAAGTGTTAGATGCACAGATGAAAACAATCGCTGATGTGTTTGTGGGGTTCAGTAACGCCTGCTGTTCCCTGCTGTGTGTCTGGCAAAAATTACTGCTGCTAACTACAACTTCAGCTTCAAACATCTTATACTAGGCCTCTGCCTACACCCTCCTTGACCCTGGGCTTCAACACCGCCAGTTGCTGCTCAGAAGTGTTAGATGCCCAGATGAAAACAATCGCTGATGTGTTTGTGGGGTTCAGTAACGCCTGCTGTTCCCCTGCTGTGTGTCCGGCAAAAATTACTGCTAGCTACCTACACATGGTGAAAAAAACATGACATGTCAAAGTGTCTAATGCTACACATAGATATGAGGCTACACCCTGATTTCTAAGCTGTAAACATTTGAAACGTCAGCTTTAAAACCATAAAATGATTAGTCTTTGTCAGAAATCTGTAACAAAATAATTGTGACATATTATTTCAGATATGCACATGTCGAAAACAAATGCTAACACAAAAGCCTACTTATGCTATAGGATACTGATGGTCAACCTTGTCACTCCATAGCTTAGACAAATCCAACTAGGATTTTTACAGGATGAAAATGATGAAATGGTAAGTCAGGATGTTGAGAAGGCCGAACTTTTAAATCCCTATTTTGCATCTGTTTTCTCTCAGAAAGGAAATGTAACATCAACTGATCTTCACTGTCCTATTAAAGGAATAGAAGAATCCAGGATATCTATAAACAGAAAGACAGTGAGGAAACACTTAGCTAACATAAATGAATTCAAGTCTCCAGGTCCAGATGAATTACACCCCAGGGTTCTGAAGGAGATAGCAGAAGAAATTCTTGAACCACTGTCCATAATCTTTGAAAATTCTTGGAGAACAGGAGAAGTCCCAGAAGACTGGAGAAGAGCAAATGTTGTTCCTATCTTCAAAAAGGGGAAGAAGGTGGACCCAGGGAACTACAGGCCGGTGAGTCTGACTTCTATACCAGGAAAGATCTTATAACAAATTATTAAAGAACATGTATGCAAGTACCTGGATAAGAATGAAGTGATTAAACAGAGTCAGCATGGGTTTGTAACTAATAAGTCATGTCAGACTAACTTAATTTCCTTCTATGACAGAATCACTGACTGGGTGGATCAGGGAAATGCTGTAGATATAGTATATCTTGACTTCAGCAAAGCATTTGACAAAGTATCTCACACAATCCTTATTGAAAAAATGACTAAGTATGGAATGGACAAGGCAACTGTTAGGTGGATTCATAACTGGCTTAGTGATCGGACCCAAAGAGTGGTTGTAAATGGCTGCACATCCAGTTGGAAGAATGTCTCAAGTGGGGTACCACAAGGCTCTGTTTTGGGCCCTGTATTGTTCAACATCTTTATCAATGATTTAGATGAAGGAATTGAGGGTAAACTGATCAAATTTGCTGATGACACAAAGCTAGGAGGGGTAGCTAATACTAGAGAAGAGAGAGAGAGGATTCAAAAATATATACATAAACTGGAGCAGTGGGCAGCAACTAACAGAATGGATTTTAACAGGGAAAAATGCAAAGTACTACATCTGGGCAATAAAAATGAAAAAAGCATATACAAAATGGGAGGAATAGGGCTAAGTAACAGCACATGTGAAAAAGACTTGGGTATACTAATTGATCACAGACTTAACATGAGTCAACAGTGTGATGCAGCAGCAAAAAAGGCAAATGCAATTCTAGGATGTATCAACAGAAGCATACAGTCTAGATCACGTGAGGTCATTATTGCCCTCTACTCCTCTTTGGTCAGACCTCATCTGGAATACTGTGTCCAGTTTTGGGCACCACATTTTAAAAAAGACATCAACAAACTGGAGCAAGTTCAGAGAAGAGCCACCAGAATGGTGACCGGTCTGCAAACCATGTCCTATGAGGAACGGTTGCAGGATTTGGGAATGTTTAGCTTGCAAAAAAGAAGACTGAGAGGAGACTTAATAGCTGTCTACAAATATCTCAAGGGCTGTCACATTGTAGAAGGATCATCTTTATTCTCATTTGCACAAGGAAAGACTAGAAGCAATGGGATGAAACTGAATGGGAGGAGACACAGATTAGATATTAGAAAAAACTTTTTGACAGTTAGGGTGATCAATGAGTGGAACAGGCTGCCACAAGAGGTGGTGAGTTCTCCTTCAATGGAAGTCTTCAAACAGAGGCTGGATAGACATCTGTCTGGGATGATTTAGAGAATCCTGCTTTGAGCAGGGGGTTGGACCAGAAGGCCCAGGAGGTCCCTTCCAACTCTACCATTCTATGATTCTATGATTCTAACTCACATAATGACTCAAATGCTGCAATGTTGGAAGTGCATAATGTGGGTTGAACTTTGACAACAGCTGCAGTGCGAAGGTTAGACTTCAGTGTTCTTGGCTTTTAAATAAAAGCATACAAGTAAATATAATAATCCAATGTTGATTAAGGGAGGTGATGTACACCTGTAATATTGTGCAACCAATGCATGTAGGAATAGTCCTCTTCAACATTACTTATATTTGTGACATTTTAAAAAATTCATATTTAATTAGAAAGTTAACAGTCCATATCATAAATGTCCTTCATGTAAACATGATAATCGCTAACAAAAATCATGCATTACCTTGTTAAAGTCAATAGTGCATAGTCACAATAGCAAAATATATACCTGTAAGTGGTGCTGAAAGAACGACAACTGATAGAATAGGTGAATGATAACTATTTATCAGACTGAATAGCGACACCTGTACAATGTCGATATAATACTGTACCTTAACAAAACAGCTGTGTCACACCTCACACTCGTTTTTCTTGTAGCTTGTTATGTAATAGGGCACATGCGTGTATGTTTCATCATAGGTGCATGTTTACTGAGTAAAGCAGTCATGACAACGCCTTTGTGTTGTCGGTACGCTTGCGATGATGAACGATGCGCACCGTGAATGTTAGTCTGCGTCATAAGACGCACAGACGCTCCAATACCCAACGCGTCACAGCAGGAAGCCAGTCTGTGCGTCCAAACAAAGGCGCAACCATACATGCACGTAACCTTTTATAAAGCTATATAAAAAAAAAGGATGTAGTAGTAACGCACACTTTATTGAGGTACAGTATTACATCGCCATTCACCATCTGTGGCTATGCAGTCTCATCTATATATACCTTATCTATCCGTCATCATGCTTGCAAGTCCACAGTCAGGCATAAATAGCTGTTTTCACTATGCACTATGCACTTTTTAAAGTTTTTGTTTGTTAATATAAATGATTGGCACATATTATCAGTATTACATGATGGAAATTTTAGATATTTTTTAAAACTTTTTAGTGATATTATTCACCAAATGTAAAGTTTTATGAATGTCAAAGATAACTTGTAATGCTGATTATGTTTTTATGTCAGCCATTCATTGTCTACACAATAAAAATGGTGTACATACTGTTACTTAGCCATCATTAATGGATTCTGATATGTACTTGTATGCTTTTATTTTAAACCGTATAGCAGATTATTTAACCTATTTTAATTGTGATTTGCATTGCTTTTCAACATGTTAATGTATGCGTTTATGTTTGTAAATTATTAATTTACATATATTTTTTTAAGTAAAATCATCATCTTATGGTACTAAAGGTTATATTTCTCTTGTTTGGAGTATAGACATTTTTAATTGACACGTAACAAGGAAAATACTTGATCTAGTATTTAAACATCCTCCTTGACCCTGGGCTCCAACACCGCCAGTTGTTGCTCGGAAGTGCTGTTAGCACAGTCAACACTTGCTCCTGTGTTGCTGGGGTTCAGTAATGTCAGCTGTTCCCCTGCTGTGTGAACGGCAAAAAGTCCTGCTGCCTCCAACCTGTTGTCTTCTCATCCCTGGGCTCCAACACCGCCAGTTGTTGCCTGGAAGTGCTGTTAGCACAGTCAACACTTGCTCCTGTGTTACTGGGGTTCAGTAATGTCAGCTGTTCCCCTGCTGTGTGAACGGCAAAAAGTCCTGCTGCCTCCACACTGTTGTCTTCTCATCCCTGAGCTCCAACACCGCCAGTTGTTGCCTGGAAGTGCTGTTAGCACAGTCAACACTTGCTCCTGTGTTACTGGGGTTCAGTAATGTCAGCTGTTCCCCTGATGTGTGTACGGCAAAAAGTCCTGCTGCCTCCACCCTGTTGTCTTCTCATCCCTGGGCTACAACACCGCCAGTTGTTGCTCGGAAGTGCTGTTAGCACAGTCAACACTTGCTCCTGTGTTACTGGGGTTCAGTAATGTCAGCTGTTCCCCTGCTGTGTGAACGGCAAAAAGTCCTGCTGCCTCCACACTGTTGTCTTCTCATCCCTGAGCTCCAACACCGCCAGTTGTTGCCTGGAAGTGCTGTTAGCACAGTCAACACTTGCTCCTGTGTTACTGGGGTTCAGTAATGTCAGCTGTTCCCCTGATGTGTGTACGGCAAAAAGTCCTGCTGCCTCCACCCTGTTGTCTTCTCATCCCTGGGCTACAACACCGCCAGTTGTTGCTCGGAAGTGCTGTTAGCACAGTCAACACTTGCTCCTGTGTTACTGGGGTTCAGTAATGTCAGCTGTTCCCCTGCTGTGTGAACGGCAAACAGTCCTGCTGCCTCCACCCTGTTGTCTTCTCATCCCTGGGCTACAACACCGCCAGTTGTTGCTCGGAAGTGCTGTTAGCACAGTCAACACTTGCTCCTGTGTTACTGGGGTTCAGTAATGTCAGCTGTTCCCCTGCTGTGTGAACGGCAAACAGTCCTGCTGCCTCCACCCTGTTGTCTTCTCATCCCTGGGCTACAACACCGCCAGTTGTTGCCTGGAAGTGCTGTTAGCACAGTCAACACTTGCTCCTGTGTTACTGGGGTTCAGTAATGTCAGCTGTTCCCCTGCTGTGTGAATGGCAAAAAGTCCTGCTGCCTCCACCCTGTTGTCTTCTCATCCCTGAGCTCCAACACCGCCAGTTGTTGCCTGGAAGTGCTGTTAGCACAGTCAACACTAGCTCCTGTGTTACTGGGGTTCAGTAATGTCAGCTGTTCCCCTGCTGTGTGTACGGCAAAAAGTCCTGCTGCCTCCACCCTGTTGTCTTCTCATCCCTGGGCTACAACACCGCCAGTTGTTGCTCGGAAGTGCTGTTAGCACAGTCAACACTTGCTCCTGTGTTACTGGGGTTCAGTAATGTCAGCTGTTCCCCTGCTGTGTGAACGGCAAACAGTCCTGCTGCCTCTACCCTGTTGTCTTCTCATCCCTGGGCTACAACACCGCCAGTTGTTGCCTGGAAGTGCTGTTAGCACAGTCAACACTTGCTCCTGTGTTACTGGGGTTCAGTAATGTCAGCTGTTCCCCTGCTGTGTGTACGGCAAAAAGTCCTGCTGCCTCCACCCTGTTGTCTTCTCATCCCTGGGCTACAACACCGCCAGTTGTTGCTCGGAAGTGCTGTTAGCACAGTCAACACTTGCTCCTGTGTTACTGGGGTTCAGTAATGTCAGCTGTTCCCCTGCTGTGTGAACAGCAAACAGTCCTGCTGCCTCCACCCTGTTGTCTTCTCATCCTGGGCTACAACACCGCCAGTTGTTGCTCGGAAGTGCTGTTAGCACAGTCAACACTTGCTCCTGTGTTACTGGGGTTCAGTAATGTCAGCTGTTCCCCTGCTGTGTGAACGGCAAACAGTCCTGCTGCCTCCACCCTGTTGTCTTCTCATCCCTGGGCTACAACACCGCCTGTTGTTGCTCGGAAGTGCTGTTAGCACAGTCAACACTTGCTCCTGTGTTACTGGGGTTCAGTAATGTCAGCTGTTCCCCTGCTGTGTGTACGGCAAAAAGTCCTGCTGCCTCCAACCGGTTCTCTTCTCATACCTGGGCTACAACACCGCCAGTTGTTGCTCGGAAGTGTCATTGGCACGGGTACTCACTCCTGCCCAGACTGGTTACAGCACGCCATCTGTTTCCTGTCAGTGTAAACGTCACTTAGCCTCCAATAAGTTGTCCTGTCATGTTGCGGTCGGGTTAGCCGACTCTATGGTGCCTGGAGTTTAGGTGCTTCCTATGTGTGCTGCGGGATATGCAAATAAAGGCTGTTTCCGTTGTGACAATAGGACAATCACTCACTGTAGTACTGTGTGATTCGGTAACTGCGGCCGGCTCGCGGCCTGTCAACTTAAATTTACATGGGTACCTTCTGCTACCCGTCCGGGTTCCAGTACCGTCAGCTGATTCTCCGCAGTGCCTTTGGCCTAGGTGCCTCCATCTCGGTATCCGAGTTCCAGCAACGTCTGCTGGTCCTTGGCAGTGCTTTGGAGCACAGGTACCTCCTGCTTAGTAACCGTGTCCCAGTAACGTCAGCTGGTCCTCGGTTGTGCCATTGGCTCTTTTCCTTCTGCTGCCCCTCCGGGTTCCAGCACAGTCAGCTGGTCCTCGTTACTTGCATTGGCTCTTGTACCTTCTGCTACCCGTCCGGGTTCCAGTACCGTCAACTGGTTCTCCGCAGTGCCTTTGGCCTAGGTGCCTCCATCTCGGTATCCAAGTTCCAGCAACGTCTGCTGGTCCTTGGTAGTGCTTTGGAGCACAGGTACCTCCTGCTTAGTAACCGTGTCCCAGTAACATCAGCTGATCCTCGGTTGTGCCATTGGCTCTTTTCCTTCTGCTGCCCCTCCGGGTTCCAGCACAGTCAGCTGGTCCTCGTTACTTGCATTGGCTCTTGTACCTTCTGCTACCCGTCCGAGTTCCAGTACCGTCAACTGGTTCTCCGCAGTGCCTTTGGCCTAGGTGCCTCCATCTCGGTATCCAAGTTCCAGCAACGTCTGCTGGTCCTTGGTAGTGCTTTGGAGCACAGGTACCTCCTGCTTAGTAACCGTGTCCCAGTAACGTCAGCTGGTCCTCGGTTGTGCCATTGGCTGTTTTCCTTCTGCTGCCCCTCCGGGTTCCAGCACAGTCAGCTGGTCCTCGTTACTTGCATTGGCTCTTGTACCTTCTGCTACATTTACAAATTGAAGATTTTTTAAATGTTTTTTTGGGTAATCACTCTGGATCTCCAACAATGAAGACGACGACCCTGATGACCACCCCGAAGAAGATGACGACCACAAGGACGACGAGCATCAAGCCAACCAGCCTAAACACCATCACAAAGAAGAAATAAAAGATTACCCAACAGGACTGAGAAGGTTAAGACAATCTACAAGATACAGAACAAGAGACTTAAGAACAATAAGCAGAAGATCAAAAAGCAGAAGAACATGAAGTATAAGACCAAAATGAAGAGCAAAATATATGCTCTAAATTATAAGCAGAAGAAGACTAAGCAGTGTATGGGGGTGAGTCCGTTCCTCCTCATGGTGCCCCTGGAAAATGCCTGCTGCTGCAGGCTAAACTGAACATGGACAAATACTGTTGTAATTTAAATCTTTTGTGACAGCAAGAACGGAAGGATGAAAAATTCATACTTTGACAGATTACAAGTACAGGAATCTCTGTCACAAATAAGAATATGATGAAGAAGATGAAGTACAATATGAATAAGAATAATAGTTTAATAAGAAGAATATGAGTAATGTTAACAAAAAGATGAATAGCAAGAAGTTTAAGAAGAATATAAAGAAGGTGAAGATGAAGAATAATTTGATGAAAAAGATGATGCTGCTGAAGATTATGAAGGAGAAAGTGTGTCAAAAGTTAAAAAGGTGAAGAGCATGGAAGTTGTGAAATATACATATTTGCCAAAATAGAAAAAACGTTAACAACATTGTCAATTTCTTCGTCAATCCGAACATCTTTAAAAAAAAAAATATTATGCTATTCCATTTGATTGGGTTAAACATCTATGCCTTTAATGTCTCCTCAACCTTCCCCAATACATTCTACATTACTCTTTGTTGTTTTCCTTCATATACAATTAACCAACAAGGCAAGAATGGGGTTTTTTTAATTCCGATATTTTGTTCCCATAGACTTACATTGGATTTCCGGTATTGGTATCGGGTATCGCCGATATTTTTGGGTATCGGCGATACCATTCCGATTCCGATACTTTTGGATATCGGAAAGTATCGCTCAACTCTAGCATTAACGTAAATTTCATTTTCTTACCATTTGACCATTTGTTCTAGGTAATGTTTTTATGTTCTCACATGTACTTGTTGAAAACACACTGAATTTTGTCTTTAGTTATAAGATTTTAATTTTAGATATATATATTTTTTATTTTACCCATATTTTAAATATTACTTTACAGTATATGTAATTATTGCAAACCGAATTTATTAGGGATTTCATTTTATTTTAATTTTAGAATTTATATTTGATAGATTTTTTTATTTTACTTTCTCACGTGTATTTTTTAAATATATTTACAGGTCATTATTATAAACTAAGTTATTTCTCTTTATATTTATTTTTTCATGTCATTGATAATTATTTTGCATTTATGTATATTTTAAATGTTTTGCATGTCATTATTGTAAACCAAATGTATTTGTCTTTTATTTGTATGACTATTTTTATCTTATTTCATCTTATTCATTTTTCTTTATTTTTACTCATAGGTATATTGGAAATTTAAAGCATTTAAGTCTTATTTATATCTTTATAATTTTTTATTTAAGTTTATATTTACATTTTACATGCATTTTTTAAACACCATCTTTCCTGCACCTGTGATCAGAGGATATACTAGAACTTGACCAACTGCTGAGAAGGTGGAGACTCATCCCTGGCATAGTTTACATATGAGTGAAGGGAAGAATCCCAGACAACCTGTCTGATGCAAATGTTAAACACAATAGAATAGAAAACCTTTTGTATTTAGCTGTAAACAGAGAGTGACAATAGTATCATGGTGGATAATTTGGGTCTTTCTTTATTGTGTTATGGGCGTGAACTTTTCTTTCTGCATGATCAATGGCTCTCAAAACTTTATTCTTATCTGCTAATTCCTTAGCCACTAATGTTGTAGACCTTTGCTTGCAAAACTATAGCAGTGTCTACAGAAAGTATTCAGACCCCTTTAAATTTTTCACTCTGTTTCATTGCAGCCATTTGGTAAATTTAAAAAAGTTCATTTTTTTCTCATTAATGTAAACTCTGCACCCCATCTTACCTAAAAAAACAGAAATGTAGCATTATTTTGCAAGTTTATTAAAAAAGAAAAACTGAAATATCACATGGTCATAAGTATTCAGACCCTTAACTCAGACACTCATTTAAGTCACATGCTAAATACTGGTAAATGCAGACTATTCTAATTATAGAGCCACATATTCCCAAGAAAATGTCAGAAGTGTTGAGAAACCTCCGGAAGTAGATGAGCCATTTACTGGGCCAATGTCAACGGCAACACATGTGAAACTGCAAAATGCAGCTCCAAACTCTCAAACAAAGTGGAATCCTATGGCATCCTGCTTTTATCTAATATAAATCCAGCATTCAATGCACCAGTAGCTATAAAGTCACATGCTGTCCATTTCCTTGTGATACTCCTTGAGATGGTTCTACTCCTTCATTGGAGTCCAACTGTGTTTAATTAAACTGATAGGACTTGATTTGTAAAGACACACACCTGTCTATATAAGACATCACAGCTTACAGTGCATGTCAGACCAAATGAGAATCATGAGGTCAAAGGAACTGGCCAAGGAGCTCATAGACAGAATTGTGGCAAGACACAGATCTGGCCAAAGTTAAAATAGAATTTCTGAGGTGCTCAAGATTCCTAAGAGCACTGTGGCCTCTATAATCCTTAAATGGAAAAAGTTTGGGACCACCAGTAGTCTTCCTAGAACTGGCTGTCCAGCCAAACTGAGCAATCGTAGGAGAAGAGCCTTGGTGAGAGAGGTAAAGAAGAACCCAAAGATCACTGTGGCTGAGCTCCACAGATGTAGTAGGGAGTGGGAGAAAGTTTCACAAAGTCAACTATCATTGCAGCCCTCCACCAGTCGGGTGTTATGATTTGGTAGCCAAGCAGGACAATAGCCAAAATAGCCAAGGCAATCAGACACCCAGAGAGGTTGGTAACTAGCTGATTGCAGACCCCTAAAGTGACAGCAGCACAACTAGAAGTAGCCGTGGGATGTAATTACGATGACCTACACTCCTCGACACAGCCGGAGAGTTAGCTTTCCCCTTTCTCTCTTTAGGCTTAGTTAACTGCCTCGGAGTAGCGCTCCAAAGGAATAGGTAGCCCCCACACATATATTGGCGGTGAGACCAGATGAAATACAAGCACAGGCAGAAAATAAAGCAAGCAAACGCTGGGGCCCAAACTGTCTAGATAGAACAGGACAGGAAAGAATACTGTCTGCAATCCAGCAAAAACTCTAAGAAAAATTCCAACAAGTCTGATTTCCAAAAATACCGAGACCACATGATCTCTCCAGGGAGAGGGACCAAAAACACAAACAGTGGTAAATGAGAAACAGAGACCAGCGCAGGCCCCAGCCGTGGAACCTGGCTGACCTCACTCCAGAAGGGAAGAAAACAAGAAGGAAAACAAACGCCACAGAAAACCAGCAAATAACTGCAGGAGTTAAGTACAGTCATAGATAGACCATTATTTTTAATCTTTAAAGATTCCATAATAACGGGGTCTGTACCATAGGACTGGCGTATAGCAAATGTGGTGCCAATATTCAAAAAGGGGGCAAAAACTGAACCTGGAAATTATAGGCCAGTGAGCTTAACATCTACTGTGGGTAAAATCCTGGAGGGTTTTTTAAGGGATACTATATTGGAGTATCTGAGGCTGAATAACCTCATGACACAGTATCAGCAAGGGTTTACAAGGGACCGTTCTTGTCAGACTAATCTGATAAGCTTTTATGAAGGGGTAAGTTCAGGACTGGACCAAGGGAATGCAGTGGACGTGGTGTTCATGGACTTCTCAAAAGCTTTTGATACAGTGCCACACAAAAGGTTGATACATAAAATGAGAACAATGGGGATAGGGGAAAATATGTGTAAGTGGGTTAAGAACTGGCTCATGGATAGAAAACAATGGGTGGTTATTAATGGAACACACTCGGACTGGGTCACGGTTAGCAGTGGGCTAACACAGGGGTCAGTATTGGGGCCGTTTCTCTTTAACACTTATTAATGACCTTGTAGGGGGCATACAGAGTAGTATTTCAATATTTGCAGATGACACTAAACTCTGCAGGGTAATAAATACAGAGGAGGACAATTTTATATTACAGGAGGATTTATGTAAACTAGAAGCTTGGGCTGATAAATGGCAAATGAGCTTTAATGGGGATAAATGTAAGGTCATGCACTTGGGTAGAACAAACAAGATGTATAATTATGTGCTTAATTGTAAAACACTGGGCAAAACTGTCACTGAAAAAGACCTGGGTGCATGGGTGGACGACAAACTCACATTTAGTGGCCAGTGTCAGGCAGCTGCTGCCAAGGCAAATAAAATAATGGGACGCATTAAAAGAGGCATAGATGCTCATGAGGAGAACATAATTTTACCTCTATACAAGTCACTGGTGCGACCACACTTAGAATACTGTGTGCAGTTCTGGTCTCCGCTGTATAAGAAAGACATAGCTTAACTGGAGCGGGTGCAGAGAGAAGCAACCAAGGTTATTAGAGAACTGGGGGGTCTGCAATACCAAGACAGGTTATTACACTTGGGGTTATTTAGTTTGGAAAAACGAAGGCTTAGGGGTGATCTTATTACAATGTATAAATATATGAGGGGACAGTACAAAGACCTTTCTAATGATCTTTTTACACTTAGACCTGTGACGGGGTCAAGGTGGCATCCTCTACATCTGGAGGAAAGAAGGTTTAGCCATAATCACAGACGCAGATTCTTTACTGTAAGAGCAGTGAGACTATGGAACTCTCTGCCGTCTAATGTTGTAATGAGTGATTCCTTACTAAAATTTAAGAAGGGACTGGATGCCTTTCTTGAAAAGTATAATATTACAGGCTATATTCACTAGTTTCCTAGATACTGTGTTGATCCAGGGAGCTAGTCTGATTGCCGTATGTGGAGTCGGGAAGGAATTTTTTTCCCCAATGTGAAGCTTACTGTTTGCCACTTGGGTTTTTTTTTTGCCTTCCTCTGGATCAACATGTTAGGGCAGGTTAGGATAGGATATGGGTTGAACTAGATGGACTTAAAGTCTTCCTTCAACCTTAATAACTACGTAACTTATCTGAAAGTTGCAGGAGAAAGCAGGAAGCCATCTGACTTCCAAAAGGGACCAGGATGAAACAAATCACAGGCGAGGATCATGGGAAGGTTGCTCACTTATATCTCCTCAGTCAGTGAGACCTGATTGCCAATCATTGCCCCCACCTGATAGACCTCTTTTAGCCAAAGCAGCTTCATTACAGGGGGAGCCCAAACTGACAAGTCAGATCCAGAGTGTTCACAACAGTCGGGCCTTTATGGCAGAGTGGCACGACAGAAGCCTCTCCTTAGTGCAAGACATAAGAAAGCCCACATAGAGTTTGCTAAAAAAAAACACATGAAGGAGTCCAGACTGAGAAATAAGATTCTCTGGTCTGATGAGACAAAGATAGAACTTTTTGGTGATAATTGTAAGTGGCATGTTTGGAGAAAACAAGGAACTGCTCATAACCTGCCCAATATAATCCCAACAGTGAAACATGGTGGTGGCAACATCTTGCGATGGGGGGTGTTTTTCAGCCTCAGTGACAGGATGACTGGTTGCAATTGAAGGAAACATGAATGTGGCCAAGTGCAGAGATATTCTTGATGAAAACCTCTTCCAGAGTGCTCTGGACCTCAGACTAAAGGCTCTGCCACACTTAGCGATCGCACCAGCGATCACGACAACGACACGACCTGGCGAGCTCGCTAGTGCGATCGCTATGTGATCGCTAGTTAGATTCCAAACACAACTCATCAGCGATCTGTGATTCCAAACACAACTCATCAGTGATCTGTTATAACGACCTCTGCGGTCGTTGGGAAAACCTAGTCCCACCTGCGACGCTGGTGAAGTTGTTCATAAAGGGTGTCACTCTCAACGATTCAGGCTCACCAGCGGGACACCAACGACCAAAAACGGCTCAGAACGTTCATAAGCGATCAACGACATCTCAGCAGGGGCCACATCGCTGCTACATGTCACACACAGCTAGGTCGCTAACGAGATCGCTACTGCGTCATAAATGGTGACGCAGTAGCAATCTCGTTAGCGATCTCACTAGCGATCTCACTTAGTGTGGTATACCCTTTAGCCGAAGGTTAACCTTCCATCAAGACAATGACCCTAAGCGCACAGCTAAAATAACGAAGGAGTGGTTTCAGAACAACTCTGTGACCATTCTTGACTGGCCCAGCCGAAGCCCTGACCTAAACCCAATTGAGCATCTCTGGAGAGACCTGAAAATGGCTGTCCACCAATGTTCACCATGCAACCTGACGGAACTGGAGAGGATCTGCAAGGAAGAATGGCAGAGGATCCCCAAATCCAGGTGTGAAAAACTTGTTGCATTATTCCCAAGAAGACTCATGGCTGTACTAGCTGAAAAGGTGATTCTACTCAATACTGAGCAAAGGGTCTAAATACTTATGACCATGTGACATTTCAGTTTTTCTTTTTCAAAAAATTTGCAAAAATTTCTACATTTGTTTTTTTTTTTAAATCAAGATGGGGTGCAGTGTGTAGATTAATTAGAAAAAAAATGAACTTTTTTAAATTTGCCAAATGGCTGCAATGAAACAATACTTTCCTTACCCACTGTATGGACATAGATTAATTTCAGTCAAGAGTGCGCTAGATTTATTATGATGCAGGCTAAATGGAACAAGAGAATATGATTGCCTTATAATAATGTCTGTGTTCTCTCATGGTTCTGGTATTTTTGCAAACAAGATTATTGCTATATACAAGCTGTTGTGGCCAGAAAAAGCAACAAAAACCTGACAGCTGGAAAAATTCTAGTGTGTACAGTGTCAAATTTAAAGGCTGCATCTTTATTAGGGATGAGTGAACATGCTCTGTGATTCTCTGCTATCATTCGAGTATCACAGTGCTCGGATGTGCTTGTTACTCAGCAAGCAATGGGCGATGCTCAATGTAAAACTTGAATTCCCGCCTCGCATCTTTGGGGCCTGTTATGCAGGGGATTGCCTGTGAGTCACTGTCATAGGCATCTTGGTTGTGGCATTACTATGATTGATATATCATACGACCAAACCGGGGATTATAAAAGTAGCGTCACTGCCCACTTGGCCTTTACGCCTTTGCACTGCTCTGTGACACTTTGCATTGGCGGGAGAGATTGCATGTCCAGGCCTGTGTGCACATTACAATGAATCAGAGGCCTGTAGTGTAAATACTGGTGCTGAACCTGAGCCATAATGCGAACAGCCCTTCTAAAAGCTAATTGTTTTTATCACATGCAATCTGCATTCAGCATGGGAGAGAGGAGAATTGTGAGAAAGAGTTGCAAGAGCAGGGGAGAGAACAGATTCCAGTCTGCAGATAGGAATTAGCCTGTGCAGTCCATTGGCAAATATATAGCTGCATTTTTTTGTGGGGGCAGAACAAGGAGTATATTTTGATCCATCAAGTATTACGTGCTTTGAGATACTTTTTGTGTTCTATAACAAACCCAATAATGGTTGAAATATTTTCCTCGGATACATTTCTCAGCCATGTATAAATAAAGGAAACCAAGCACACCACTAGATATGCAAATAAAAAACCAGGGGTGCAATATCATTAGAGAATAAGAACATAATACCGAAGGCAAAGGCACTACTGCAAATTATGCACACCACAAGAGTCTTTATATGAATATAATGCTGAAAAAGTTTTATTGGCACAATCAAAATATTTAAAACCTAATTAAAACCAAAAAACAAAACCATATCCACTCAAAATGAATAACATAATGCCCAATGTACAAAAAGATGCATAAATCCTCCCTATTCTAGACCTTCTGGCTCATGAGGCGAATATAATACAACCCTAGGAATAAATAATAATAGATGGAAACATGGGCTGCCCCACATGATCAAAAACGGGACCCCACATGATAAAAAAAGGTCCAAAGTATCCAGCCCAATAATGACGGCTATAGAGAAACCCAAAAGGCATCTATGTAATGGGGCAAGAGCCCCATAGAAATTAGGGAGAGTAAAAGGTTAAATCACCAATGCTCAGCATATGTTCTCATCACTACAAAAATGTCAAACATGTGGGCGCAATGTTTGGTTTAGGTACACTGTGGGGCTCAGAAGGGAGGGTGGAATTTGGATATGAGAGCAGAGGATTTGCTGAATTTCTTTTGGAGGGTGAGGAGCCATAGTGCTTTTCCAGATACTTTTTACTACCAGTAACGTGGAAGCCCCCTATATTTCCATTTACAGGTGATGGACCTGAGTAGGGACTTGCTTTTTTTGTGGATTGAGTTGAAACTTTTATAGGAATACTGGCTGTGCACCTTTCTTGACCCACGGTACAAGGAGAAACTTCCTTCTCTCATGTCGGAGGCAGATATGCTATTTTCAGTTCATGCATGCAGAGGGCCATTGTGGAAGACTTACTGAAAAGATTACCCTAAGACAATGCTGCTGGCAGAGGTACCGGCTCTTTTCACCCACAAGGATTACAGGGGAGGTGTCACAATACATTTTTGGATCTGTGGCAGATTTTGCTTTTCATATTAAAACTTTTTTCCTTTCATGCCATCAGGGGTTAATGTCAGTCTTTTCCCCCGGTTGGCCGGTGGTGTAATTACATTGCTGCTGAGTTGGCTGGTGCAGGTGGTGACCACTCTCACCATCCTTTAAAAGGTCTCCTGATGCATCAGCTGACTGTTGGTGGTACACTTCCTCTTTAGAGACCAACCAAGCTGGAGTCCGGAGCTTTTCTGGTGCTGCAGCTGTATACTGTGATCTGGTGCCTTAATCTGCTGTGCAGTGCTTTGCAGCAGATAAAGCAAAGTTTTGCTTTTTTAGCTGATTTAAACCCTAGGTGTCTGTCTTTTCTTTCAGTTATATTGATGCAGTTCACTTTATTCCCTGTCTCACCTCCTGGGGAGGGGGTTGGAGGTTTAGCTCAGGGCCAAACAGGAGAGAGGGACAAGTCGGTGACTTGGGCCTCCCTACATTCAAGGGTACCCCAAGTTAAGGAAATACGGGCACCCCCTTAGCCTGAGGGGCAGTTCAGGGGCCCAGGTTCCTCGTCCCCTGTTTTACCACTACTGCCCTGTGACAGGAAGGTCACAAACACCAGGTGCAACTAAAGAGGTGAGGAATGTCCACCAACTGGGCCATTTTCATGAAACAGTCACATCAGCAAAGGCTATCTATGGATATAACTGTGACAAGGAGGGAGAAGTTGAGTAAGATGGTGAATGACTACTTAAGTTACCATACCAGCTTCCTTTCTGATTCTTTAGTGCCCTTTAACTATTGGTTGTCCAAGCTGCTCACTTGGCCTGATATCTCCTTGTACGCCTTTGAGGTGCTGCCATGCCCTGCCGCAAGTGTGTTGTCTGAGCGGGTTTTTAGTTCTGCCGGTGCAATAATAACAGATAGATAGACATACATAGCTGTCAACGGAAAATCCAGACAGGCTGACTCTTAAAATTGAACAAGGGCTGGATTTCCTCCGACTTAAAAAGCCCTACGGATAACAGCAACCTGCTGAAAATGCAGCCCAAATGTTCTTTATTGGAAGTTGTCTTAAGTTCCAAACCATCCAACACATTTTGTTCAGGAAATCACATCCTATTCATAGAATCATAGAATGATAGTTCGAAGGGACATCCTCGGTCATCTTGACCAACCCCCTGCTCAAAGCAGGTTTCACTAAATCATCCCGGACAGATATCTGTCCAGCCTCTGTTTGAAGACTTCCATTGAAGGAAAACTCACCACGTCTAGTAGCAGCCTGTTCCAAGCATTGATCACTCGGTCAAAAATGTTTTTTTATAATATTTAATCTGTGTCTCCTCCCATTATAATAATAATTTTATTTCTATAGCGCCAACATATTCCGCAGCACTTTACATTATAGAGGGGACTTGTACAAACAATAGACATTACAGCATAACAATAAACACAGATCAAAGTAGATACCAAGAGGAATGAGGGCCCTGCTCGCAAGCTTACAATCTATGAGGAAAAAGGGAGACACAAAAGGTGGATGGTAACAATTGCTTTCATTGTTCGGACCAGCCATAGTGAAAAGGGTATGCCACACTGAACAATATCGCTAACGGGATCGCTAAAAAACGTCACTATTTAGCGATCCCGTTAGTGATGTTGTTCAGTGCGGCAGCTGCCAGAGACGAACTTCCTGCTGTGATCTCGCTCGTCGCTGGAATCGTTCCGGACCCTATTTTCTCGTCGGCGCTCCGCTGGGTAAGTATATATCGCTAGTGTGGCACCTTTTCTTAGCAATTTAGCGGTACTTTTGTACCGCTAAAGTCGTTAAGAAGATCGCTAACGGCGATAGCGTCGTTAACTATATCGCTAAATGTGGCCGCACTTAGCGATATAGAAACAATCCCGCTAGCGATCGCATTAGTATGCGTCGTTATCGTGATCGCTAGTGGGATTGTTTAGTGTGGCAGTACCTTAAGAATCGGGGTGTTCATGTAATTCTGCATGAACTAGTTAACAGCCAATATATGTAACAGTACAGACACAGAGGGCTATTAAATGCATAAAGGGGTGAGAACTTAATAAGAGGTACCTGATTATGGTAGAAAATTTTTTTTTGAATGGGCCAACAGGGATAGTTAGGTTAATGCGTTGAGGCGGTATGCCAGTCTGAACAAATGCGTTTTTAGGGCATGCTTAAAACTGTGGGGATTGGGGATTAATCGTATTAACCTGGGTAGTGCATTCCAAACAATTGGCGCAGCACGTGAAAAGTCTTGGAGACGGTAGTGGGAGGTTCAGATTATTGAGGATGCTAACCTCAGGTCATTAGCAGAACAGAGGGCACGGGTAGGATGGTAGACTGAGACGAGGGAGGAGATGCAGGGTGGTGCTGAGCCATGGAGTGCTTTGTGAGTGAGGGTTTTAAGTTTGTACTGGATTCTGTAGTGGATGGGTAACCAGTGTAATGACTGGCACAAGGTAGAGGCATCGGTATAACGATTGGTGAGGAATATGATCCTGGCTGCAGCATTCAAGACAAATTGGAGAGGGGAGAGTTTGGTAAGAGGCAGACCGATTAGTAGAGAGTTACAATAGTCCAGTAAACAGTAAGAGTTTTTGCAGAGTCGAAAGTAAGAAAAGGTCGAATTCTAGAGATGTTTTTGAGGTGGAGATAACAAGAGCGAGCCAGTGATCGGATATGGGGGGTGAATGAAAGCTTGGAATCCAGTATGACCCCAAGACAGCGGGCATATTTCTAGGGAGTAATGGTGGAACCACACACGGAGATGGCAATGTCAGGCAAAGGTAGGTTAGTATAGGGAGGAAACACGAGGAGTTCCGTTTTTGACAGGTTCAGTTTCAGATAGAGGGAGGACATCATTTTAGAGACAGCGGTAAGACAATCACTGGTGTTTCCTAAAAAGGCAAGCGTGATAACGGGTGAAGAAGTGTATAATTGGGTGTCATCAGCATAGAGATGGTACTGGAAACCAAATCTACTGATTGTTTGTCCAATAGGGGCAGTATACAAAGAGAAGAGGAGGGATCCTTGAGGAACCCCAACAGTAAGGGGAAGATGAGAGGAGGAGGAACCAGCAAAAGATACAGTGAAGGAACGGTCAGAGAGATAGGAGGAGAACCAGGGAGAGAACGGTGTCCTTGAGGCCGATGGAGCGGAGCTTAGTGAGGAGGAACTGATTGTCCACAGTGTTGAATGCTGCGGAGAGATCCAAGAGAATTAGCATGGAGTAGTGACCATTAGATTTAGCTGTTAGAAGATCATTAGAGACTTTAGTGAGTGCAGTTTCAGTAGAGTGTAAAGAGCGGAAACCAGATTGAAGAGGGTCGAGAAGAGAGCTATCTGAAAGATAGCGAATAAGACGAATAAGCGAATAATTCAGTTTCATCCCGTTGCTTCTAGTCTTTCCTTGTGCAAATGAGAATAAAGATGATCCTTCTACAGTGTAACAGTCATTGAGATATTTGTAGACAGCTATTAAGTCTCCTCTCAGTCTTCTTTTTTGCAAGCTAAACATTCCCAAATCCTGTTACCATGCCACATAGGACATGGTTTGCAGACTGGTCACCATTCTGGTCGCTCTTCTCTGAACTTGCACTAGTTTGTTGATGTCTTTTTTAAAATGTGGTGCCCAAAACTGGACACAGTATTCCAGATGAATTCTGACCAAAGAAGAGTAGAGGGCAATAATGACTTCACATGATCTAGACTGTGTGCTTCTGTTAATATATCCCAGAATTGTATTTGCCTTTTTTGCTGCTGCATCACACTGTTGATTCATGTTCAGTCTGTGATCTATTAGTTTACCCAAGTCTTTTTCACATATACTGTTGCTTAGCTATATTCCTCCCATTCTGTATATGCTTTTTTCATTTTTATTGCCCAAATGTAGTACTTTGCATTTTCCCAGTTAAAAACCATTTTATTAGTTGCTGCCCACTGCTCTAGTTTATTTATATATTTTTGAATCCTCTTCTCTCTTCTCTAGGATTAGCTATCCCTCCTAGCTTTGTGTCATCAACAAATTTATTCAGTTTACCTCAATTCCTTCATCTAAAATCAATGATAAAGATGTACAGGGCCCAGGACAGAGCCCTGTGGCACCCCACTTGAGACATTCTTCCAACTGGATGAGCAGCCATTTCAGACCATTCTTTGTGTCTGATGACTAAGCCTGTTATGAATCCACCTAACAGTTGCCTTGTCCATTCCATACTTAGTCCTTTTTTCAATAAGGATTGTGTGAGATACTTTGTCAAATGCTTTGCTGAAGTCAAGATATACTATATCTACAGCATTTCTCTGATCCACCTAGTCAGTGATTCTGTTATAGAAGGAAATTAAGTTAGTCTGACATGACTTATTAGTTACAAACACATGCTGACTCTGGTCAATCACTTCATTCTTATCCAGGTACTTACATACTTGTTGTTTAATAATTTGTTCAAAGATCTTTCCTGGTATAGAAGTCAGACTCACCGACCTATATTTCTCTGGGTCCACCTTCTTCCCCTTTTTGAAGATAGAAACAACATTTGCTCTTCTCCTGTCTTCTGGGACTTCTCCTGTTCTCCAAGAGTTTTCAAAGATTATGGAGAGTGGTTCAAAAATGTCTTCTGCTATCTCCTTCAGTAGTCTGGGGTGTACTGTAATTCATCTGGACCTGGAGACTTGAATTCATTTATGTTAGCTAAGTGTTCCCTGGCCATCTCTCTGTTTACGGATAGTGTGGATTCTTTTATTCCTTTGATGGCCCCATGAAGATCAGTTGATGTAACATTTCCTTTCTGAGAGAAAACAGATGTAAAATAGGAATTTAAAAGTCCAGCCTTCTCAAAACCCTTTCTTTCCATTTCATCATTTTCATCCTGTAAAAATCCTATAGCATCTTTGACTTTTATTTTATTTTTGACATATCCCCAAAATCCCTTTATTGTTTTTGACATCTCTTGCAAGCTTTAACTCGTTGTCAGCTTTACCTAATCTGATTCGTGCCCTGCAGGTTCTGCAGACTGCATTATATTCTTCTTTAAATATGCCTCCCTATTTCCATTTGATAAACATTACATTCTTCCTATTTAGCATGTGTTGAACTTCTGTTTTCATCCATCCTGGTTTCCTTAAATGCTTCCTATTCTTTCCTCATTTCGGAATTATTAATAATTGTGCTTTGAGAATCTCATTTTTCTCTAGTCACCTTCCACGACAGCATAGGAGAATGTCTCCACACCCTAATGGGGGACAGGAAGCACAAAGAGGTTAAAAACCCCTCCCACTTGCCAGTGTTTTTCTTGTCCCCCATGGGGCATGGAGAGGTTCTCGGTGTGCTGCATGGCCGGTGACGGCAGTGGTACCTACATGTTTCAGCCGGGCAGCAGTGGTCGTGGGCTTTGCCTTCCTTCCCTGTGCTGCTCCCGTCTCCCCTCTGGGTGGATTCTGGGACCAATGGCCTGGCCCACCTGCGTTCCCTTGAGGGGGTAAAACGGGCCACTGACTCCCAGTCGGAGGTCTCCGTGAGCTATCCGGCTTCTCCTCCCTCCTGTGCGCGTTGTTCGGTACCCGTAAGTCGCGTTAGGCTGGGCGCTTCACTTCCGGGTCCTGCGTTCCATAGTGGAACGCAGCCACTTACGGTTTTCGGCCTCAACGGCCTCCTGATGGCTGAATGTCGGACGCCTGCTTCGGACCCAGGGAGGGGGAGGGAAAGCGGAAACGCCAGCGCTAAGGGTAGCGTTTATCCTGTATATAAACCTGCCAGAAGTCTGCTCCAGGTAACACTGATCCCCCTGTCAGCATGGCAAATACTACTTGCCCTGCATCTGCATAGCCCAGCGGTACCCCTAGCTCAGTAAGTGTATGTTGTGGGTTCTGGAGGAACGGCTTGGGTAATAATAGTCCCCTAGTCATACTTCTCTCGCTTTATTGTTTAGGGAGACAAGTCTACCCATAAAGCCTCTGCCAAAAAAATCGGGAAACTGCCCTTAAGATGGGATAAAAACTATGCCAGCCCTGTACGGATAAAGTGGTCAGAGCGGAGCACACCTCTCTGATTGAAGAAATACGCACGCTAGTTAAACAAGAGGTTCAGTCAACTTTAGCCGCATTTCCCCCGCCTCCACCACCACCTTCACCTGGTCCATCACTCCCTAAAAAGGAGGATACAAATAGAGGACTCTGGCTCAGAGTCAGATATCTCGTACGAATCGTCCTCCGGGAAATGGGAGAACGTTATACCCCATAGAAACCCGGAAATAAGAAAATACATATTTTCCTCAGATTACGTAGAAGACTTGGTGAGAGCAGTGTGTAGCACCATGGGGTTGGAGGAAGAGTCTATCCCCCAGTCCATACAGGACGAATTGTTTGGCGGGTTACGTAAGGACAAACAGGTGGGGTTCTCCCTTCACAACATAGCACTACAGCCTTGCAGCGCTGGAGTCCTGGGTTCGAATCCCACCTAGGACAACATCTGCAAGGAGTTTGTATGTTCTCCCCGTGTTTGCGTGGGTTTCCTCCGGGTACTCCGGTTTCCTCCCACATTCCAAAAACATACAGATAGGGAATCTAGATTGTGAGCCCCATCGGGGACAGCGACGATAATGTGTGCAAACTGTAAAGCGCTGCGGAATATGTTAGCGCTATAAAAAAATAAAGATTTATTTTTATTTTTTTTTCACAAAAGTATTATAGATATGATTAATCAGGAATGGGAACTTCCAGAAAAAAGGTTAACCACCCCATCCGATTTCAAACATAGATTCCCCCTGAATGAAGACCTTATTAAGTGGGGTACCCCCAAAGTGGACGTTCAAGTCGCTAGAGTCGCAAAAAAGACCGCCCTGCCCTTTGAAGACTCTTCCCAATTAAGAGATCCCATGGATAGGAAAATTGAAAGTCTCCTAAAAAAATCCTGGGAGACCTCCACCGCGGCTCTAAGATCCAATATAGCATCCACTTCTAATAATAATAATAATCTCTATTTATATAGCGCCAACATATTCTGCAGCGCTTTACAGTTTAACAGTTTCAAAACCCAAGTCACAAGTAACAACGTTAACAATACAATAATTAAAGCAAAATAAGCCGCCCCTGCTCGTGAGAGATTACAATCTACAATCAGGTGGGGGAATACAAAGTACAGGTGTGTATATACAATAGTGCATTTACAATGATGGTCCAGCCATCTTGAGGGAGTGAGGGATGGATGAAGATAGTGAATTAGCTACACATACACACTTAAATAGAATGACTTTGATTAGTGAATGTGATAGGCCGCTCTGAACAAATGTGTTTTGAGGGAGCGCCTGAAACCATGCAAATTGTGGATAGTCCTAATTTCTTGGGGTAGAGCATTCCAGAGGATTAGTGCAGAGGTTACTTACGTGGCTAGGTCCCTTTGTCGCTGGATAGACGAATTGGAAAACCATATCTCCCAGGGGACTCCGAGAGGAGACTTACTAGATTCATTACCCATTCTCCAAAAGGCGACGGGATTCCTGGCAGACGCCTCGATGGAGTCAGTCTGTATTGCCGCCAGGTCACTAGTTCAGGCCAACTCTGCCCGAAGAGCACTAAGGCTAAAAATGTGGAGTGGAGATGTAACATCAAAAGAAAAGTTGTGCTCTATCCCCTTTAAGGGCGATTACGTATTCGGGTCTGCCCTGGATTCACAATATACCTGGGTTCACAATATACCTGATGAAGACATTTTATACTGTGGAAACGCATTGTATGTACTTTTTCTTGATAAATAATAAAAACTCTTTTTTGGATAATAAGAAGCCTTGGATCCTACACCTACGGGAGCGCAAATTGCCTGGTTAAAAGTTTATTGGATAACATTCCTATGGTTACTTGGTCTGAGTGACATAATAGCTACCAGGGATTTGCAGCATACCGACCACAGAAGATATCCACCTTTGAACACCTAATGGTCCTAAGTGACCTACATGCAAGTTATTAAGATTTACAAAAGGTGAGTGCCAACTATATTCACCTACGAACTAAATATACATTTGCATTTAGATCGGTGCGCTTTCTTCCTTTCCTTCCCTTTTATCAGAGGCCTGCCCTGGATGAAATTCCGGAGAAGGCCACAGATAGGAAGAAAACCCTTCCTGAGCAAAGACCAGCCAGGAAGCATTTTTTTTCGAACCTCCCAGTCTCAACCCTCCCAAGCTTAAGGGAAGGGAAAAACTGGGAGATGGAGTTATGCCAAAGGGAAACCCAGGAACATTTTTGTCCCCCAACAGCAGCAGGACAAGTAATGACTCTGACCCTGTGGGGGGAGGCTCTCGAGATTCTTCCACAGTTGGCAAGCTATTTCAGCCGCCCATGGGTTCTCAATGTCATCATAGCTTATAGAATTCGAGACCTCCCCTCCCAGGGTCTGGAGAGTCACCTCCCCTCCATCTCTGGAGTCACAAACTCTGATGATATCGGGTATTCAGGAGCCATTAGGCTGAGAAGCAATATCCCCAGTTCCAGTATGCGAACAGGGAAGAGGACATTATTCCCGACTCTTCATAATAAGGAAACCTACGGGTCAGGCTCGAGTCCTAATAAATCTAAAGGCTCTCAACCATCATATAGCCTACCGCCGATTCAAGATGGAGTCTATAAAATCAGCCATTCCGCTAATAGGGCCTCGGTGTTTCATGGTGACTATAGATCTAAAAAGATGCCTACTTCCATGTACCCATACATCCTCAGCACAGGAAGTATCTAAGATTCACGGTCCATCTGAACCAGCGAATAACACACTACCAGTTCAATGTGCTTCCCTTCGGTATCTCTTCAGCCCCAAGGGTTTTTTCCAGGATTATGGCAGAGGCAATAGCGTATATAAGAAAGCAAGGCATCTCCATTGTGCCTTACCTGACGATCTACTAATTATCTGCCCTTCGGACCAGGTCCTCAGGGACCATGTGGCAAAAACGCTGGACATTCTTCAAAACTGGGATGGCTCCCCAATTTGAGGAAGTCTCATCTCCAACCTTCAAGGACAATAAGATTCCTAGGGGTACTCCTGGACTCAATGAGGCAAATGTCATTTCTACCGGAGGACCATCTGCCAAACCTGGTGAAAAAGGTCCAGGATTTCAGGAAATTAAATCCCCTACCCTTCGTTGGCAATGTAACCCTAGCATCAATGATGCCTGTATTCATCAATGTCTGGGCCCAGCTCACTGCGAACTCATCAGGCGAAATTCTATACAACTGGAATGGAAATCCCAACTTGCTGCAAAAGAATCCGGATGCAGGAGTGTAAAGGCCTCCCTATCCTGGTGGCTAAACCACAATAACTTAGGTAAGGCGTAAGCTGGATGGAATCCCCCCTGACAACAACAACAGGACGCCAGCCAGAAGGCTGGGGACCATGGTATCCACACTCCATGCCAAGGTCTGTGGAGTCAGAAAATAATGCAACAGGTCCTCCAACTTCAGGGAGCTAAAAGCGGTAGAGAAAGCACTTCTAGGGAAGGCAGTCGGATCTTAAAAAGCCCATCAGAGTATACTCGGACACATGATGACTGTGCCCACCTCCCAAACATCAAGGGAGCTCAAAGTTCGACAGCCTAAAGAGAGATCTCGAGCTGAATATTTTTCTGGGCCGAAAAACATCTCTCCTTGAAGCAGTGCACTTGAAGGATCTGCCAATCTCCAAGCAGACTTCCTAAGTCGCGAGATGTTCAGCCAGGAGAGTGGAGCCTGAGTAGGAAATATTCAATATGCTGGTAGACAAATGGGCCTACCAAAAGTCGACTTGTCTGCCTCAAGCCAGAACGCTCAAGTAAAATCCTACTTCTCCCTAAATCCTGGATGCAATCTTGAGGAGTAGATGCCTTTGCCCAGGAATGGAAGTTCCACTTGACATATGCCTTTCCTCCATATCATTGCTTGCAGGACCTTACAAAAATTCCGACTTCGGTGTAAACTGACCAATCTTGATAGCCCCAGCATGGCTGAAGAGGAGCTGGTTCAATCTTGTTATTGAGCTCCAAGTGGATGGACCAGTCCACCTACCTTTGGTAGAAGATCTCCTTTGTCAGGGCCCGCTTCATCATCCGAATCCCCGAATGCTGAATCTAGCTGCTTGGCTACTGAGGCCCAGATACTAAGGCTAGAGGGATCTCAGACTCGGTAATTTCTTCTTTGCAAAAGTCAAGAAAGCCAGTTACCAACACCATCTATAATAAGGTGTGGAAGAAATTTTCGTCATGGTGTCACCCTAATCCACCTGATCCCTTCCACCTAAATATTTCTCAAATATTGGACTTTTTGCAAAAGGGACTAGAATTGGGTCTCAGACCAAGCACACTGAAAGTTCAAGTGTCGCCTTAAGCTCTGTCTTTGATCAAAATCTAGCCAACCATCGTTGGATAAAAAGGTTTATGATTTCAGCACTAAGGCTTCAACCCTAAAGACATGTTATTGTCCCGTCCTGGGACTTGAACCTGGTTCTCCAAGGTCTCATGGGTCCGCCATTTGAACCCCTATCTGCTTGTACTCCTCATCTCCTCTCATACAAGGCAGCACTTTTAGTAGAGATAGCTACAGCAAGGCATATAGGGGAATTACAGGCCTTATCTATCAGAAAACCGTATTTGAGTATCAGAGATGACTCAATTGTACTCCGTCTCAATCCATCCTTTCTTCCAAAGGTGGTATCCGATTTCCACAGATTTCAGGACATTATCCTTCCATCCTTCTGCCAAAATCCGGCAAATCCAAAGGAAGAAGAATTCCATTCTCTGGATGTCCGGTGCATAATCTTGTACTACTTACAACAGGCCAAATCCTGTAGAATTGACCAAAACCTGTTCATTCACCTATCAGGTCAAAACAAGGGGAAAAAGGTGGCAAAAAGTACAATAGCAAATTGGATTAAAAGGGCCATAATTGAAGCGTATCTGGCACAAAATATGACGACTCCTAAAGGATTGAAAGCTCACTCTACCAGATCCACCTCGGTATCCTGGGCAGAAAGGGCTGGTGCCTCTACGGAGCAGATCTGCAGAGCTGCAACACGGTCTTCGTTGCACACCTTTACCAAACACTATAGATTGGACGTTATGTCCAATAGGGATCTAGTCTTTGGCCGGAAAGTACTCCAGGCCGTTGTCCACCCAGTGCAGAATTGGTTGGTATTCCTCCTATGCTGTCGTGGAAGGTGACTAGAGAAAATAGAATTAGACCTACCGGTAATTCGGTTTCTAGGAACCTTCAACGACAGCACTAATTCCCTCCTGACATTCTTGGATAAAATTTCTGAGAATCTAAAGATAACTGATGCTATGGTGTTAGATATAAATCACTGGCAAGTGGGAGGTGGGAGGGGTTTTTAACCTTTTTATGCTTCCTGTCCCCCATTAGGGTGTGGAGACATCCTCCTATGCTGTCGTGGAAGGTTCCTAGAAACCGAATTACCGGTAGGTCTAATTCTATTTTCAAGATTTCCCATCCTTCCTGGACATTTTTGTCCTTAAGGATATCCAGCCATTGGCTCCCTCCGATTCTCTTACTGAGTCCCTTAAAATCTGCCTTTCTGATATCTAACCTTTAAGTCTGAGTCTTCACAGGTCTTCCTCCTCTAGTTAGCCAAAATTCTAAAATATCCAATACAGAATCTCCAATAAAACATAATAGAGAAATTCTCATCATGTGCACAAGCACAATTAGCACCCAAATATACAATAGTAGGAACGAGTCTTAGAAAGATTAGAAAATAAGGAGAAAAAGAGTCCAAAGCTACGCTAAAAATATGAAATTTATTAAATAAAACAAAAAGACACAAAAGAGAACAGGCCAAAGTAAGGCACAAGTGAAGTCAAATGAGGACAATATCTGATATCAGTAAACTCAGAACAATAAAAAGCTGATCGACAGCAAAACTAGGTCATACATGAATGATAGGTTAAGTGTGAGAGAGAAGTAAGTTGTAGCAAAACAATAATCATAAAGTGCTTAGGAGAGTTATATGTAACACGCTGCCCGCAGCGATTTCCACAAGAGAATAAACATATAGTATCAACACAATGGTAGATGACAAAAAGTCACTTATATTCAATCATAGTTGGGAGATCATTGCAGGCAAGCAGTGAACAAAAATGTAGAATTGCACACTTGCCCGGTACATAGAAAAAAAATAACTCAAAGCCTTATAAACATACCCATCATTATAGACCTTGGATTGTGTCGATAAGGAGACCCCAACACGCGTTTCACGGTGAATCCGCTTCCTCGGGGGCGTGGCCATCATTGAAGACTTGCCTCATTATATACCCAATCACAATGCTTAAAGGAATCAAAGAGACCAATAGAAAAAAGGTACGGGCAGCGCATGCGCAGAGATGCAAAGGACATCGTATCCGCCCACCCCTCTGCCTGCAGTGCGTCATCACACGGAACAGCCGGCGCCTAGCTGTAACAGTAACAAATCACACTGCGGCAGGGAGCGAAGAGACACGGGGCCATGGCACTGAAAATAAAACTTAAATGCAAAATAAGTAACGTAAAAGAAAATTACATGGATAATAGCATTACACAATACAAATGGAATAAATGTGACATAGCAGATCCCCTGAATATATCGCCACTAGAGATGAGCGACTTTCCCTTTTTCAAAGGTCGAGTCAGGTTTCATGAAATCCGACTTTCTTAAAAGTCGGTGAACGAAATCGGCCTACTATCGGGAAAAGTCGGGGGTCCGACTGGAACACGAAACCCAATGCAAGTCAATGGGAAGCAAAGTCGCCATGGAGTGGAGGACAGTAAACACACCTACAGTGCCCATTTCAATGCCAACAACATAAATTCTTATTACTTAAGCTTGGCAACCTTAATTAACTTTATAATAATAGTTACGCATTGAAAACTCGGGTTTATTTGGCTAAACTTGTGGGGGCGGGTAGGGCTGGCTCCCGGATTTGTGTGGCCCCAGGCCAAAGAGTGTCAGTGGGTCCCTTTAACCCCTTACTGCCATCCGACGTACTATCCCGTCCATGGTACCTGGGCCCGTATGACCATGGACGGGATAGTACGTCCCAGCGATCGGGCGCGCTCCCGTGGGGGAGCGCAGCCGATCGGGCCGGGTGTCAGCTGATTATCACAGCTGACACCGGCACTATGTGTCACGAGCGGTCACGGACCGCTCCCGGCACATTAACCCATGGCACACCGCGATCAAACATGATCGCGGTGTACCGGGGGCACAGGGGAGGATCGCGCAGGGAAGGGGCTCCCTGCGCGCTCCCTGAGACCCTCAGAGCAGCACGATGTGTCGCGATGTTCCGAGGGTCCTTCCTCCCTGCAGGACCCCGGATCCAAGATGGCGCCGGGGGGTCCATCCGAGTCCTGCAGCGATCACACTGTCACACCAGCGATCTGACCCTATACAGTGATGTCCCACCCTGGGACAAAGTAAAAAAGTTAAAAAAATGAAAATAAAAATTGTTTAAAAAAAATCATTAAAAAAAAAATATTCCCAATAAATTCATTTTTTCTGTAAAATAAAAAAAACAAAACAATAAAAGTACACATATTTGGTATCACCGCGTCCGTAACGACCCCCCCTATAAAACTGTCCCACTAGTTAACCCCTTTATTGAACCTCTTAAAAAAAAAAAAAAAAGTAAAAAATCAGTGCTTTATCATCATACCGCCAAACAAAAATTGGAATAACACGCGATCAAAAAGACGAATGTAAATAAACATGGTACCGCTGAAAACGTCATCTTGTCCCGCAAAAAAACGAGCTGCCATACAACATCATCAACGAAAAAATAATAAAGTTATAGCTCGCAGAATAAAGCAATGCAAAAATAATAATTTTTTATATAAAATTGGTTTTATTCTATAAAAGCGCCAAAACATAAAAAAATGACATAAATGAGGTATCGCCGTAATCATACTGACCCGAAGAATAAAACTGCTTTATGAATTTTACCACACGCAGAACGGTATAAACGCCTCCCCCAAAAGAAATTCATGAATTGCTGATTTTTGTTCATTCTAACCTCCCAAAAATCGAAATAAAAAGCGATCAAAAAATGTCACGTGCTCAAAAATGGTACCAATAAAAACGTCACCTCGTCCCGCAAAAAATAAGACCTTACATGACTCTGTGGGCCAAAATATGCAAAAATCATAGCTCTCAAAATGTGGTGATGGAAAAACTATTTTTTGCAATAAAAAGCGTCTTTTAGTGTGACAGCTGCCAATCATAAAAACCCGCTATAAATAGTAAATCAAACCCTCCTTTATCACCCCGTTAGTTAGGGAAAAATAATAAAATTAAAAAAAAGTATTTATTTCCATTTTCCCATTAGGGTTAGGGTTGCGGCTAAAGTTAGGGTTAGGGTTGGCGCTAAAGTTAGGATTAGGGGTTATGGGTGTGTTAGGGTTAGGTTTGTGGTTAGGGATAACTAGGTTAGGGGTGTGTTGGGGTTAGGGTTGGAGTTAGAATTGGGGGGTTTCCGCTGTTTAGGCACATCAGGGGCTCTCCAAATGTGACATGGCGTCTGATCTCAATTCCAGCCAATTCTGCATTGAAAAAGTCAAACGGTGCTCCTTCACTTCTGAGCTCTGCCATGCGCCCAAACAGTAGTTTACCCCCGCATATGGGGTATCAGCGTACTCTGGACCCCAAGAGTTATTGTGCAATTTGTCCTATTTTTTCTGTTACCCTTGGGAAAATAAAAAACTGGGGGTAAAAATATCATTTTTTAAAAAAAAAATGATTTTTTTTGCTTTTACGACTGTACGTTATAAACTTCTGTGAAGCACTTGGGGCTTCATAGCGCTCACCACACATCTAGATAAGTTCCTTGTGGGGTCTATTTTCCAAAATGGGGTCACTTGTGGGGGGTTTCCACTGTTTAGGCGCATCAGGGGCTCTCCAAATGCGACATGACGCCCCCAGATTATTCCATCAAAGTCTGCAATCCAAAACGTCACTACTTCCCTTCCGAGCCCCGACGTGCGCACATACAGTAGTTTACTCCCACATATTGGGTATCAGTGTACTCAGGACAAATTGGACAACAACTTTTGGGGTCCAATTTCTCCTGTTACCCTTGTGAAAATAAAATATTGGGGACGAAAAAATCATTTTTGTAAAAAAAAAAAAAAGATTTTTATTTTACAGCTGTACGTTATAAACTTCTGTGAAGCACTTCGGGGTTCAAAGTGCTCACCACACATCTAGATAAGTTCCTTGAGGGGTCTAGTTTCCAAAATGGTGTCATTTGTTGGGGGTTTCCACTGTTTAGGCAGATCAGGAGCTCTCCAAACACGACATGGAATCCAGCCAATTCTGTGTTGAAAAAGTCGAACGGCGCTCCTTCCCTTCCAAACTCTGCCATGCACCCAAACAGTGGTTTACCCCCACATATGGGGTATCAGCATACTCAGGACAAATTGCACAATAACTTTTGGAGTCTT
This sequence comes from Oophaga sylvatica, assembly GCA_033576555.1. Classification (NCBI taxonomy): domain Eukaryota; kingdom Metazoa; phylum Chordata; class Amphibia; order Anura; family Dendrobatidae; genus Oophaga; species Oophaga sylvatica. The sequence continues at coordinate 63,235 of JARQOD010001156.1, read as the reverse complement.
GTTACCCTTGGGAAAATAAAAATTGGGTGAAAAGATCATTTTTGTGGAAAAATATGATTTTTTAATTTTACAGCTCTACGTTATAACTTGTGTGAAGCACTTGGGGGTTCAAATTGCTCACCAAAGATCTAATAAGTTCCTTAGGGGGTCTAGTTTCCCAAATGGGGTCACTTGTGGGGGGTTTCCACTGTTTAGGCACATCAGAGGCTTTCCAAATGCAACATGGCGTCCAATCTCAATTCCAGCCAATTTTGGTTGGAAAAAGTCAAATGGTGCTCTTCCATTCCGAGCTCTGCTGTGCGCCAAAATAGTGTTTCTCCCCCACATTTGGGGTATCAGCGTACTCAGGACAAATTGGACATCAATTTTGTGGTCCAATTTCTCCTGATACCCTTGGAAAAATAAAAAATTAGTGACTAAAAGTTTGTGGGAAAAAAATAGGATTTTTTATTTTCATGCTCGGGCATTATAAACTTGTGTGAAGCACTTGGGGGTTCAAAGTGCTCACCAAAGATTTAGATAAGCTCCTTAAGTGGGTCTAGTTTCAAAAATGGGGTCACTTGTGGGAGGTTTCCACTGTTTAGGCACATCTGGGGCACTGCAAACGGAACATGACCCCCATCAACGTCTGCATTCCAAAACGTTACTACTTCCTTTCCAAGCCCTGTCGTGCGCCCAAACAGTTTCCCCCCCCACATATGGGGTATCAGCGTACTCAGGACAAATTGGACAACAACTTTTTGGGTCCAATTTCCTTGGGAAAAATCAAAAATTTGGGACTAAAAAATAATTTTCATGGAAAATTGTTTTTTTTTTATTTTTCAGACCCAGGCATTATAAACGTTTGTGAAACACTTGGGGGTTCAAAGTGCTCACAACAGATCTAGATAAGTTCCTTATGGGGTCTAGTTTCCAAAATTGTGTCACTTGTGGGGGCTTTCCACTGTTTAGGCACATCAGGGGCACTCCAAACACGACATGGCGTCCAATCTCAATTCCAGCCAATTTTAGTTTGAAAAAGTCAAACAGCTCTCCTTCCCTTACGAGCTCTGCCGTGTGCCCAAACAGTGGTTTTCCCCACATATTGGCTATTGGCGTACTCAGGAGAAATTGCACAACAACTTTATCTGTCCATTTGCTTCTTTTACCCTTGTGAAAATAAAAAAAAAAAATTGTAATAGATCATTTTTGTGGCTAAAAAGTTAAATATTCATTTTTTACTTCCACGTTGCTTCAACTCCTGTGAAGCACCTGAAGGGTTAATAAACTTCTTGAATGTGGTTTTGAGTACCTTGAGGGGTGCAATTTTTAGAATGGTGTCACTTTTGGTATTTTCTGCTATATAGACCCTCAAAGTGACTTCAAATATGAGGTGGTCCCTAAAAACAAATGGCTTTGTAAATTTTGTTGTAAAAATGAGAAATCGCTGGTCAACTTTTAACCCTTATAATTTCCTAAGAAAAAAAAATTTGGTTCCAAAATTGTGCTGATGTAAAGTAGACATGTGGGAAATGTTATTTCTTAACTATTTTGTGTGACATATTTCTCTGTTTTAAGGGAATAAAAATTCAAAGTTTGAAAACTGCAAAATTTTCAAAATTTTTGCCATATTTGCGTTTTTTTCAAAAATAAACGCAAGTTATATGGAAGAAATTTTACCACTAACGTGAAGTACAATATGTCACGAGAAAAGAATCTCAGAATCGCGAAGATCCGTTGAAGCGTTCCAGAGTTATAACCTCATAAAGATACAGTGGTCAGAATTGTAAAAATTGGCCCGGTCATTAACGTGCAAACCACTCTTGGGGGTTAAGGGGTTAATACATACCACAATTCATGATGCTCCGATATGGTACAGAAATTTAGGTATAGTACAATGCCAAATACTTCACTTCTTACATGACAAGACTGATATCTATGTTAAAATCTATAATAGCTCAAAAAACGGACAGTATATTCCTCCATACAGTATTATGGCCACCACATAGTGCGCCATACAGAATAATGAACCCCATGTATTGCTCCATACATAATTGGTCCCATATAATGTTCCATACAGTATATGATGAGCTCCACATAATGCTACAGTATATGATGGTCCCCATATAATGTGCCATACAGTATAGGACGGTCCCCATAGAGTAGAATGAGTCCCACATATTGCTCCGTACAGTATAATGAATCGCATATAAAGCTCCATACAGTATATGATGTGCCCCATATATTGCTCCATACAGAATGGGCTCCATATAATGCTCCATACAGAATAGGCCCCATATGATGCTCCATACCCTATATGATGCCCCATAAATAATGAACCCCATATGATTCTCCAGTATATGATGGGCCCCATGGATGATGTTCCAGTGTCTTATGGGCCAAAATAATGCTCCATATATAATGGGCCCCATTTATAATGCTCCATTGTATAATGGTCCCTGAAAATGCTGCTCCAGTGTCTGTTTTCCCCCTTTTAGAATGCTCCAGTATATGATGGGCCCCATGGATGCTGCTCCAGTGTCTGATCTGCCCCATTTAGAATGTTCCAGCGTATGATGGGCCCCCTGGATAATGCTCCAGTGTCTGATCAGCCCCATTTAGAATGCTCCAGTATATGTTGGGCCCCATGGATGATGCTCCAGTGTATGATGGGCCAATATAATGCTCCATATATAATGGACCCATTTATAATGATCCAGTGTATAATGGTCCAGTAAATGCTGCTCCAGTGTCTGTTTTCCCCCTTTTAGAATGCTCCAGTGTATGATGGGCCAATATAATGCTACATATATAATGGGCCCCATTTATAATGATCCAGTGTATAATGGTCCAGTAAATGCTGCTCCAGTGTCTGTTTTCCCCTTTTAGAATGCTCCAGCATATGATGGGCCCCATGGATGCTGCTCCAGTGTCTGATCTGCCCATTTTTAATGCTCAAGTGTATGATGGGCCCCATATATAATTCTCCAGTGTATAATTCTCCTCATATATTGCTCCAAACATTAAAAAAAAAATGAAATACCTCTCCTCGCTGTGCACTGCTCTACTCTGGACTCCTTAGCATTGCCATGTTACAGCACTCTGCACTTGGACTGTTCAGGTAAAGGGCGCACAGGCGTGACGTCATTGTGCTCTCTAAGCTTAATGCCACTGTCAGGAAACGCGGAAGACGTCACAGCGGTGGAGCAGGGAGAGGTAAGTATTGCAAGTGCTGGGGCCCTGAGCAAGCAGGGGGGGCCGACTCTTGGGCGACGGCACTGGCAGGGCCACTCATAGTACGCCAGTGTGTCTGATGGCAAGTGGGCCCTCCCACCGTCAGAGACACTTTTTGTACTATGAGGGGCCCTGTGCCAATGCCGTCGCCCATGAGTCGGCCCCCCCATCTGCTCAGGGAAATGGCACTTGCCCGGGTACGCCAGGTGCTGACACCAGCGCCGGGGGGCATTTGTAGGTTTTGTAGTCCGTCCACGCTTGCAATTGCATGTTCATTAAATGTTTAGGCATGCAACTGGTATTCAAATTTCAGAGATTTTTCCCTCGGCTAAAGGTCCTTCCGCACTTCTTACAGAACCTTTGCCTCGTCAATAGGATTTTGGTCAAAAAAGTGCCACACTGGACTCTCCCTACTATGGTATACATTTTCAGGGCTTTCAGGCTGTGCTAATTTGACCGTCTGGCCAAGCTGTCCTGCAACTCTGTTTTTTAACATCTTTTTGGACTGCTACGGGCCAGCCAGATAACCCCAGCTGCGATGTCGATGCCTGCTGCGGATCCTCCTTCTCTTCTGAGATTTGACTTGATAACCCAGGCATGGTATGTGAAAAGAGCTCCATGGAGTAATCTGAAGTGTGGCCTGCCGCATCCTTCCCTTTTGGTGGGGGTGAAGGACACAAGGAAAGGGGTTGTTCCTGACCAGGAGCCTGCACTGACGACTCAGTGCTTGGAGTTTTTGAAACTTCAGAAGAGGAGGCAATAGAGCTGGAGGCTGTTTCAGCAATGTAAGCCAAAACTTGTTCCTGATGCTTCGGCTTTAAAAGCGGTTTATGTAGTCCCAGAAAATGGAGCCTTCTAGGCCTTCTGGAGCCAGACGATGATGCAGGCTCAACACCTCCTGCCTATTGTGCTTTTGGCACTACCAGCAGATGCACCACCACCAGTACCAGGTGGCCTCCCACGCCCACTTCCGCGGCCTCTTCCACCATACTTCCTCATGTTTGTGAAAATATACCCAAAATACCAGCAGCTATACGGTGCTGTATCAGAAGCGTACAGCTGTATACGGTGAGGGGGAAAAAATTTATTCTCTGTATATATTTGCGGAGTAACAGACACATTTTCACAGGCTCAGTATGGATTACACCAGAATATAAAAGCAAAAAAGTGTACTGTATCAGTAGGGTACAGCCATACACAGTGTTGGGGTAATTTGAAATCTCCGTATATATTTCAGGAGTAACACATATGCTCACAGGATTAGTATGGATTACACCAGAATATATAAAGCATAAAAAGTGTACTGTATCAGTAGCGTTCAGCTGTATACAGTGTTGGGGTAATTTGAAATCTCCGCATATACTGTATATGTCACAATGACATGTGTATATTATTATATATATATTATATTATATTCTATGTGTGTATATTGTGTTTACAAGGAAAGAAAGTTTTTTTTTAATTACGATATTTCTTTCCCATTGACTTGCATTGGGTTTCCGGTATCGGATCGGCGATACCCGATACTTTTTGAGTATCGGCCGATCCAATCCGATCCGATATTTCGGGATATCGAGCAGTATCGCTCAACACTACTTGCGGGCCAGCCCCTGAGCCCATGAAGTGTGATGGAGTGACTTCTGGGGCACAGCGTCATGAATTTCGTAAGCGTAATAAGTTGTGCTACTATCTTGGTGACTAGTGTTGAGCATTTCGATCCCAAAAATATCGGGTATCGGCCGATATTCGCGGTATCGGAATTCGATACCGAGTTCCGATACTTTTGCAATATCGAATACCGGAATCAGAAGTTCCCATAATGCTATGAGAGCCAGTGTGATTTGATTCAGCCAATGAGGAATCTTAAGAAGTGTGGGCACACCCTGTTAGGCTGCGGGCATGTTAACTAATGGCATGGCTGTGATTGGCTGCTGAAATTATATCATGATGCACTATTAAAGGCGCCGCCGCCATTTTGGGTTCACCCCTGAATTCAGTTAGGGACAGAACGCTGCTCTTCTGACTCTGAGGGACAGTTAGAGATAGCGATTTGCTGTATTGTCATTATTGTGCTTTACCCAGGCTAGTTTAGCAACCGCTGTGTAAAGCGTTCTTTTGCCTTGCAGTGCTGTTTTCACTGCTGTCTGCAAGGTCTGTGTGTGAGTGCAGCTCACGCTGAAGTTTGTTCTGCATCCTCCGCTGGTTGTAGTCTGCTCAGCGTGAGTCACTGCCTCATACTTTTTTGTTTGTTTAATTGCTGCTGCTCAATTAATTTTTACTGATCTCTCCTATTAGTGTGCTGCGCTTCCATCCGTATCCATCTACATTGGTTGCAAACACTATAGGAGTAGATAGCGGAGCCTTTCTGCAGCCTTTCATTGCTAGTGCACAGTTCTCTGCACTGTTCACGGCTGTCTGTGAGGTCTCTGTGTATGAGTGCAGCTCACGCTGTAGTGTGTTCTGCATCCACCTCTGGTTGTAGTCCGCTCAGAGTGCGTCACTGCCTCATACATTGTCCTTTTTTTCTGTAGTGCAGCTTATTTTTCCTGAATTTCTCCTATTAGTGTGCTTCCATCCGTATCCAGCTAGATTGGTTGTAAACACTATAGGAGTAGATAGAGGAGAGGAGCCTTTCTGCTGGCTTGTGCCCTGCAGGCCCAGCCAGATTAGTATTAGCCTATTTTTTGTAGCCTCATCTATTGCATTGTAGGTTACCTTCCTGCATTGTAATAGCTACAAAAAGTTTGTGAATTGTGATACTGTTAAATATTAATTATTGGTTATGGATTTATTCACTCAATTCTGTACCGAGCACATTAACGTTCGCTGACATTACAGATACTATTTCTGTATGGTAAAGTGTCATCCCCATATATAGAGACCACATGATTTTACTGGACATATATATAATGACTACATGAAGGGAGGGTGAGCTCTCTCCTTCACTCTCTTCAGACACAAGGGACATCTTATGAGGAATGGACAGCTGCTATGTATCCACGTGATGATTCCCGAGATGCTCCTGACATAGACAGATGTCATTTACCATTCAGGACACCAAGGAAAGAAGTGCACAAGCTTTGGCTATGGACAAATGGACAATCTCTTCGTAACTATTTCACTCATTTTATGTTTTCCTGCAATAATGTTTTTGATGGACAGTTCAATAAACCACTACAATTTTTTTTATAAGAAACATTGTGACATTTTTCTCAGAGTATCGCATCTGGTAACAAGTCCTGGTAAAAATATACAAATTAAGAATTTTTAACATAATGGCGAGCTCAGTCAGTTCTGCTTCTGTGCTATTTTAAGTGGATTCTTTCCCTTGTACACGGGGAAGTGAGGTTTGCTAAAGACACCTGTTGTCCAAGTCTACAGAATTCCACTATTTCACATCACAAGGATCAGACAGAATTTATAGATGAATGAGGACTAAGAGTTGCCAGACGTACTACAGGAATCAGACGTGCTGACTGCGATGACAAGAGGCCAGCGTTTTCCAAGAAAGGAACTACAAGCTGAGATATTGCAAGGTAAGAAACAATGGATGTAATTACTTCTTTTTCTAAGCAAAGTAGACTGAAATGTATGTCTGTAGATCAGTCTAATTTAGAAGTTTTATGGCTCAGCTTATATGCAGACTGTGAAATGGAAAATCTAAAGCTAGAATCTAAGATGGTGTCCTTTAATAGAGAAAGAGAGAAATTGAAAAACATTTTACAGTTGGTTGACATATTTCACAAGTTTGTATCAGAGAAATCCAAAAATGACTGTGTAGAAATAGTGTCAGATGATACTAGTGATGTTCCCAAAATTGACTGTAATGAGGAAATTGAGCAAGATGTGGGACATGTGTCTGTAATAGTTACTCAAGGTGACCTTGTCTTTGATGATTTAAAAAAAGATGGAGGAAATGTGGGAGGAGACTTCAGAACTAAAGATGGAGGAAACATGGGAGGAGACTTCAGAGCTAATGCAGATGACGTAGAGGGACAGATGTACAAAGGCCACCAAAAATAGAAGACAATTCAGAGGCCCAACTCCAAATTTAAGTTAGGAAAAATTTGTTAAAACTATGCAAAATCATTCCTGCATATGATAACAAAATCCATGTGTGCAGAAATTCTGAAATATTCGAAAGTTTGTTGATAAGCTTGATTTAACTAATAAGGAGAGGAATCAATTATTTAAATTGTGGCTTCCTGCAACCTTTCTAGACGTTTAACATTAAAATTGTCTTGTGATAACGACTTACATGGAGATCTAAATGATAAAGACAGATTGAAAATTCTGATTTTCTGTGCATTAAATGAAAATTGGCCAGATATTGATATTCTTCAAAAATTAATGATTGGTCGGAAAGAATGTACTTTTACATTCATATCCATGTTTGAAAGGTTGTACAAAACTCTCACTACCAATGTCAAAACACAATCAATGATAAAATATTTTGTAAACAAATTTGGATTCCTAAATTCTGTATCACTTGTTATTGCGTCACAAAAAGATACTTTATTTGAATGTGTGCAATCCCTTGATTTTGCTAGAAAACATGAAAATCGTGAAAGGAAAATAAATTATACTAATTTTGTAAAATCAGACAGAGTAAAATCTTTTCAAAAACCAGTGTCAAAATGTCCTAAACTGAGTCATCCCTGTAATCAAATCTATGACGTACGAAGAAAATTACATATTTGTTATCAGCCCTACCAAATGATCCAAGAGTCAGCTTTACAGAAAGAGTTAAAAATTCAAATTTCAGACCTCTCTGTAAAAAGACAAATGGCGGACATTGACAGAAAGAAACAGGTGACTTCTGAGAGTGACATAGCTGAGTCTTCAGTTTACAGCTCATTCTCGGAGCTGCTCAAACAATCATTAAGAAAAGGAATAATAAAAAGGGTTTTCAAGACATTTTTGACAAAGAAATAAGATTTGGTTTAGGAATTGACTGAAAATGGGGCGTGGCTTGCTGCTCGATGGATCTGGACGTCGGGTGCTGAGCTCCTGAAGAAATCTGCTGAAGCAACGAAGAAAAGCGACTATAAAGCCCTTTTCCAGCCTTATGAATATTCCTACTGGTCTTCTGGAGCTTCAAGTACCAAAGAGACTCAGTTTATACGGGAAAATTGTACATTAAAGAAGAAGGAAAGTAGCAGTGTCGGGCGGGTGAGTAGGCCAGCAGCTACCACAGCTAGAACAGCAGACTTCTCCCTGCTTATCCCTGCTGGTACTTTAATTTCTGGAGAGCGATAGCTATTTCAGCTTGGAGATCCCTTTGGAGCTTTGCACCCACAGGGAGCTTTGATTGACAGTTGGAGCTCTCTTGCACTAGCACCTCTGAAGGCATATTGCTCTGCATAGCAGAGCGATGAGGATCGCTCTGGGTCTGGCTGTCAAGCTGCTTCTATTGGGGTGCAGACCTGAAGTTCTTATCGTTACAATTATACCTTTAGAAGATAAGGATCGTTAGTCTGGGAATCGCTACTTTTTTCTCCTTGCTGAGGACTCTCATTGCTGCTGTTACCTCTTGGATTGCGATATGACAGCCAATTGGACTTTATTTTCAGATCTGGACTTATTTTTGTGGCTTTTTTATTAGAAAGTTCATTTGGGGACTTTGGAAGGTTTTTAACAGAAAGGAACTCGGAGGTATTGTGAGGAGCAGGGAGCTTTGATTGACAGCTGAGCTCTCCTGCACTCGCGGCTCTGAAGGCATATTGCTCTGCATAGCAGAGCGCTGAGGATCGCTCTGGGTCTGGCTGTTAAGTTACTTTGATTGGGGTGCAGAGTTGAAGTTTCTGACGTTATAATTGCACCTTTAGAAGATAAGATCGTCAGTCTGGGAATCGCTACTCTTTTCTCCTTGCTGAGGACTTTTATGGTTGCTGTTCCCTTTAGGATTGCGACAGGACAGCCAATTGGATTTTATTTTCAGCTCTGAACTTCCTTTTGTGGCCCTTTTATTAGAAAGCTCATTTGGGGACTTTGGAAGAACTTTATACAGCAAGGAACTCGGCGGGACCGCGAGGAGCAGGGAGCTTTGATTGACAACTGGAGCTCTCCTGCACTCGTGGCTCTGTAGATCCATCTGTCCAATACAGCAAAGAAGTAAAGGAGCTGAGGATCGTTTTGCCCTGCATTAAAGCATCTGTATTGCGGGGTGTATTTGGAAAGGTCCAGGACAGTGATTGAACCCACAGGAATAGCAACTTAGATCTTCGTCGCTATTTTATTTCATCAACGGGGGATCCCCACAGAAGCCACATCTGGAGTGCGAATGGGTGCCATCGCAGTTTGGATTTTATTTTCAGGTTGGTGGACTTCTTCATTGGATAGAGTGCTTCAGGATTTTCATCTGAGAGTAAGAAGATTTATTCTACTAAGAAGATTGGAGGAGTTGTTTGCATAAGGCGGTTTTGACTGTCGGAAGAAGTCATCCGTGCTCCTGAATTAGTAGCGGCTGAATTTCAGATTCATTGGAAACAGTGGATTTTAGATTCTACTGGTATTGATCTAGATAGTAAGCTATACTGAGGTAACATTGGGGTTTATTTAGGTATACAAGGAGTACAATTTTACATTAAGGAAGTATTATAAAAAACACAGAGTATTCCTAGTAAGGTATCCTTTATAGGGGTAGTATTTGGGGGATGTAGTTTATGGTGGATATAGTTTAAAATAAGTTATATCATATCAATGCTAGACAGCGCCCTAGCGTGTTTATTTTGCGACTCAGTTGTGTTTAGTGAGTTCGCACACATCGCCATATAGCGCTGCGGCACTCCTTCTAGCGGCTCTGTGAAATAACAGAGTTCGCACATATTGCCACAGTGCATTGCGGTGTTTATTTTGGCGACTCTGCGGGATAACAGAGTTTGCGTCTTGCGCCATTTTACTAGCAGCAGGTTCCGCCTGCACGGTGGACCCCGGGCTGCGATCTCACCTCTCTACCTCATATATTTGGTGCGATCTGCAGACCCTAACACCTTCCACTTACGGATGATGCTCCAAACAGTGGAGACAGGTAGGCCCAACTCCTTGGAAAGGGTTTTGTACCCCTTGCCAGCCTTGTGACCCTCCACGATCTTGTCTCTGATGGCCTTGGAATGCTCCTTTGTCTTTCCCATGTTGACCATGTATGAGTGCTGTTCACAAGTTTGGGGAGGGTCTTAAATAGTCAGAAAAGGCTGGCAAAAGAGATCATTAATCCACACATGTGAAGCTCATTATTCTTGGTGCCTGAACTACTTCTTAATACTTTAGGGGGACCAAACAGAATTCTTGTGGTTTGAGGGGTTGAATAATAAATGACACTCTGAATTAACTTTTAACGTTTTAAAAAAAAAAAAAAAAATTACAACAAAAATTTTTGCTGCAGTTCATTTCCCACTTCCAGGCTGATCTACAGTACAAATGTCACAATGCCAAGTTAATTCCGCATGTGTCAACCAGCTAAATCTGAAGGGGGTTGAATACTACTTGTAGGCACTGTATTTCAGGAGTAACTCACAGATGCTCACAGGCTCAGTATGGAGTAGACCAGAATATGAAAAGCATAAAAAGTGTACTGTATCAGTAGCAAACAACTGTATACAGTGTTGGGGTAATTTTAAATCTCCATATATATTAGAGTACTAATGTTATGTTTCGGTAGCTGAGGAGAAATAGCAAAAATAGTCAAAGTAACAATACACCAGAGAGGCTGGAAACTATTGGGTTGCAGGACCCTAAACTAACCGCAAAACTAGCAGAAGCCGTGGAGAGTACCTACGGTGATCCTAGACGCCTCGTCACAGACGGAGAGATAGCTTTCATCTTTCTGCCTTTAGGTGTAGCTAACTGCCCCGTAGCAGAACCCCCAAAGAAATAGGAAGCCCCCAAACATGTAATGGCGGTTAGACCAGAAGAAAATACGAACACAGACAGAAAATAGAATGAGCAAACGCTGGGGCCCAATTCTGTCTAGATAGAAATGTATTGGAAAGAATTCTGACTGCAACCCAAAAAACCCTGACAAAAATACCAACACTTCTGATTAACAAAAAACCTGGGATCACACAATCTCTACCACCTAAATCAGATCTCTGGTGTAACACACAGCAATTCAGCAAATAAAAAGTGACACAGGAACAGAGCAAAAGTGCAAACACAAACTGAGCACAATTGCAGCGCCAGGCTGAAGTCCAATGCAAGGCAGTAAACCAGCATGGAAAATCCAACCAGAGGAAAAAAACAGCAAATCACTCATCTGAATGAAAGCAGGAATGCAAGCTGAGCTCCAAGCAAGACCTGGAAGAACAATTGATTTCCCGCAAGGCTGATGGGAGTTCAGGTCACTTATATCAGACCATTCAGACCCAGCTGAAAGCCATTCAGCAATTGGTTCATTACCCTCATCAACCACCAGAGGGAGCCCCAGCTTCGAAGTCACCTCCAGCGTGTTCACAACATTACCCCCCCTTAAGGAGGGGTCACTGAACCCTCACCTGCGCAACCAGGCCGATCAGGATGAGCTCAATGATAGGCACGGATCAGTCTCCGAGCAAGGATGTCCGAAGCAAATACGCAAGAGTTGTCCTCCTGACCATTACCTCTCCACATAACCAAATACTGGAGTCTCTGTCTAGCAAAACGAGAATCCAATATTTTCTCAACCACATACTCCAAATTGCCCTCAACCAAAACAGGGTTGGAAGGCGCAGCCATAGGAACCACTGGCTCAACAAACCTCTTCAATAAGGACTTGTGGAACACGTTATGGATCTTAGATGTCCCTAGAAGAAGCAAACGGAAGGAAACCGGGTTAATAATTTCCATGATCTTATAAGGTCCAATGAAGCTTGGCTTAAATTTTGAGATGCAACCATCATAGAGATATTTCTTGAGGACAACCAAACCAAGTCCCCCACTTTAAAACGAGGACCATCAGTCCTATGCCGGTTGGCAAACCGCTGGGCCTTCTTTTGAGAGAGAGACAACCTCTTTACTACCTGGTCCCAAATCTGCTGCATTCGCTCCACAATAGAGTCAACCCCCGACAGACAGAAGCCTCCGCCTGTCCTGAAGAAAATCAAGTGTGAAACCCAGAATGGCAGAAAAATGGAGACATCAAGGTGGCAGAGCTAGCCCTATTATTAAGAGCAAACTCAGCCAAAGGCAAAAAAGAGACCCAGTCATCTTGATCAGCAGACACAAAACATCTCAAATAAGTCTCCAATGTCTGGTTTGTTCTCTAAGTTTGTCCATTGGTCTGAGGGTGAAATGCAGAGGAGAAAGTTAACTGAACACCAAGTTTAGAACAAAATGTCATCCAAAATCTGGAAACAAACTGGTCTACTCTGACACAATGTTCTCCGGAATGCCATGTAACCGAACCATGTGCTGAAAGAACAAAGGCACCAATTCAGAGGAGGAAGGCAACTTAGGTAATGGCACAAGATGTATCATCTTGGAAAACCTATCACAGATTACCCAGATAACGGTCATTCTATGAGAGACAGGGAGGTCGGAAATAAAATCCATAGAAATATGGGTCCAAGGCCTCTTGGGTACAGGTAATGGCATTAAAAAACCTCTAGAGCTAAAGCAAGGCTTGGAACGAGAGCAAGTCCCAGAGGACTGCACAAAGTCCCTGACGTCACGAGACAAAATAGGCCACAAAAAGGATCGACTCACCAAGTCTCTGGTACCAAAAATACTGGGATGACCAGCCAAATCAGAACAATGAATCTCAGATATCACACTCTTCTTCCACTGGTCTGGGACAAACAATTTCCCAACAGGGCAGCATTCAGGTTTATCCTCCTGACACCCCTCCAGAGCCAGTCTCAAATTGGGCGAGATGGCGAAAATAACTACACCCTCTTTCAAAATAACAGCAGAATCAGATAACTCAGGAGAATCCGCAAAGAAACTCCTCGAGAGGGCATCCGCCTTAACATTCTTAGTGCCAGGAAGAAAAGAAACCACAAAATTAAAACGTGTGAAAAACAAGGCCCACCTGGCCTGTCTAGGATTAAGTCGCTTGGCTGATTCGAGATAAACCAGGTTCTTATGGTCCGTGAGGACCACCACCTGATGTTTGGCTCCTTCCAGCCAATGTCTCCACTCTTCAAAGGCCCACTTCATGGTCAATAACTCCCGATTACCCACGTCATAATTACGTTCAGTTGGAGAAAATTTTCGAGAGAAGAAGGCACAAGGGTTACTCTTAGAAGTCTCTGGATCCCTTTGGGACAAAACGGCACCTGCCCCAATCTCAGAAGCATCAACTTCCACCTGAAACGGCAGAGAAACATCAGGCTGCTGTAGAACATGAGCAGAAGTGAATCTCTGCTTAAGTTCCTGAAACGCAGAAACTGCCTCAGGAGGCCAATTCACCACATCGGAACCCTTTTTGGTCAAATCAGTCAATGGTTTAACAATACCGGAGAAATTACTAATAAATTTACGATAAAAATTGTCAAAACCCAAAAATCTCTGAAGAGCCTTCAAGGTAGTAGGTTGAACCCAATAACAGATGGCCTGAACCTTGACCGGGGCCATTTCAATAACAGACGGAGACAAAATGAATCCCAGAAATGAGACCTTCTGTACGCCAAAAAGGCCTTTGATCCCTTCACATACAGAGCATTCTCTCTCAAAATCTGGAACACAGTCCGAACATGTTTTACATGAGAGTCCCATTCGTTGGAAAAAAAATCAAGATATCATACAAATAAACGATCAGAAATTTATCCACAAAATCCCTGAAAATATCATTCATGAAGAATTGGAAGATGGAAGGGGCATTAGTAAGCCAGAAAGGCATCACTAGGTACTCAAAATGCCCCTCTGGGGTATTAAACGCCATCTTCCATTCATCCCCGTGCTTAATGCGAATAAGGTTATACGCCCCCCTGAGGTCAAGCTTGGTAAACCAACTAGCACTTTTCACTCTGGAAAATAGGTCAGAAATCAAGGGTAACGGGTTTGATATTTAACAGTGATCTTATTCAGGAGGCGATAATCAATACACGGCCTCAATGAACCATCCTTCTTGGCCACAAAGAAAAAACCAGCGCCCAAGGGTTTAGAGGATGGTCTGATATGACCCTTCTCCAAAGACTCCTTGATATAAGATTGCATAGCATCGTGTTCAGGTACAGATAAATTAAAAAGGCGACCTTCAGGAAATTTACCACCAGGCACTAACTCATTAGCGCAATCATAGCTCCTGTGAGGAGGTAAGGATGCAGACTTACTCTCTCTAAACACTTCCGAAAAAATCAGTCAAAAAGTCAGGGACATCCTGAGACTGCGGAGAGGCAGAAAAAACAGGAGTGTCAGTATTAACACATTGGCAGCCCCAACTGGTCACAGACACAGATTTCCAATCCAAAACAGGATTATGAGTTTGTAACCAAGGGAAACCCAGTACAATAATGTCATGCAGATTATGCAACACCAGAAATTTGCAACTCTCCTGATGATCTGGTTCAACCCTCATTATCACCTGTGTAGAAAACTGGGGTTTATTCTCCGCCAAAGGGGTAGAACCAATGCCCAGTTGGGGAATAGACTTCCAAAGGGGTATCATGGGAAACCTACAACGTTTGGCAAAGTCAAAATCCATCAGGTTAATAGCTGCTCCTGAATCAACAAAAGCCTGAGCAGAAAATGTGGACAGGGAGCAAATCAGGGTAACAGTCAACAGAAATTTAGTCTGAACACTACCCAAGACAACTGAGCGTGCAAAAGGTCTTCCCCCGCTTAGGGCAGACAGAAATAGCATGGGAAGTATCACCACAGTAGAAACATAACCCATTGTGCTTACGAAACTCATGATGCTGAGCCCCAGAAGTCACTCCATCACACTGCATGGGCTCAGGAGCTGGCTTACAAGGCAACACTATCTCACGCATACCTCTGCGCTCACGCAAACTTCTGTCAATTTGAATAGCCAATGATATAGAATCATTGAGATCAGAGGGAACAGGAAATCTCACCATAACGTCCTTTACTTTTCTGACAGACCATTTCGAAAAAGGGCTACCAAAGCATCATCATTCCATTTGGTCAGGACTGCCCACTTTCGGAATTTCTGACAGTACAACTCAGCGTCTTCAAGACCCTGATTTAATGCCAACAAGATCTTTTCAGCTTGATCAGAGACATTAGGTTCATCGTACAATAACCCCAGAGCCTGAAAAAATACAACAACATCATTCAAAACAGGATCCCCAGGTGTCAGGGAAAAAGCCCAATATCGAGGGTCGCGCGCAGCAGGGAGATGACAACTTGAACCTGCTGTGCCGCGTTCCCTGAGGACTTAGGCTTTAAGGCAAAAAACAACTTACAGTTATTTTTGAAATTCAGAAATTTAGATCGATCCCCCAAAAACAAATCTGGCATGGGAATCCTAGGTTCCACAACCGGTAACCTAGCAAGGTAGGTAGCAATACTCCGAACCTCAGTGGCAAGCTGATCCACACGGCCAGACAACTGTGCAAACTCCATTGAGAGAAAAAAAAATTCCTCCTCAGCACCCAGAGAAAAGAGAGGGAAAAAAATGCAACAGAGTTTCCTTATTACTATTTTCCCCTTCTGTGAGTACTAGTGTTGAGCATTCCGATACTGCAAATATCGGGTATCGGCCGATATTGGCTGTATCGGAATTCCGATTCCGAGTTCCGATATTTTCGTCATATCGGATACCGGAATCGGGATTGTCACTGTCACTGTCAGTGTCCGTCGGTCGGGTCTGTCAGGAGTCAGCGGCACTTATCTGGCAGAAGATCTCCGGCGGTCACGGGCTGGACTGCTTCATGGCCGCCATCCTCTTCTCCCCGGCGGTCACATGCAGTTTCTCGCGATAACTGCAGTGACTGCTGGGTAATCACGGCCGTAAAGCAGTCAGTCCGATGACGTCACCGCCGAGGAAGCTGGTAAGCAGCTGTGCTGCGCCGGGATGTCAGGCTCTGCCTGTCATTCCGATGTAGCAGAGCTGGATCGTCGTGGGACTGTCGTTACTATGGACTGCGTCGGACAGGTGGTATACTGTTGGTTTGTTTTTTTTCTTTTTTTACAGGAGATCGATGGCGTCGCAGGAATGAGAGAGTAATAAAAGAAATGAAAACTGTGTTGTCTCTTTTATTTCATTAAAATACTTTTTTCTTGCTGTGTCTTTTTTTTAAACATTTAAAAACTTTGGGATTAATAATGGATCGGTGTCTTATTGATGCCTCTCCATTATTAACCGGGCTTATTGTCACCGTGCAATCAACGGTGACATTAACCCCTTATTACTCCACTTGCCACCGCTACAGGGCAGTGGGAAGAGCCGGGTAAAGTGCCACAATTGGCACATCTTTTGATGCGCCAAATGTGGGGCTGCTGTAGCCTGGTATTATCAGGCTGTTGAGGGCCAAAATCCATGGGCCTTGACAGTCTTTTAATACCAGGCCGCAGCAGTCTGCATTTTACTTGGCTGGTTAACAAAAATAGGGGGACCCCTACGCCGTTTTTTTTTCGAGGGGATCCCCTATTTTTGTTAACCAGCCAAGCTAAGCAGACTGCTGTGGCCTGGTATTATCAGGCTGGCAAGGTCCATGGATATTGGATCCTTACCAGCCTGAAAAACCAGGCCTCAGCGGTCTGCTTCATCTGGCTGGTTAACAAAAATAGGGGGACCCCACGCCAATTTTTTTCGAGGGGATCCCCTATTTTTGTTAATCAGCCAAGATATGCAGACTGCTGTGGCCTGGTATTAGGCTGGCAAGGTCCATGGATCTTGGCTCCTTAACAGCCTGAAAATCCAGGCCTCAGCGGTCTGCTTCATCTGGCTGGTTAACAAAAATAGGGGGACCCCACGCCAATTTTTTTCGAGGGGATCCCCTATTTTTGTTAATCAGCCAAGATATGCAGACTGCTGTGGCCTGGTATTATCAGGCTGGCAAGGTCCATGGATCTTGGCTCCTTAACAGCCTGAAAATCCAGGCCTCAGCGGTCTGCTTCATCTGGCTGGTTAACAAAAATAGGGGGGACCCCACGCCAATTTTTTTCGAGGGATCCCCTATTTTTGTTAATCAGCCAAGATATGCAGACTGCTGTGGCCTGGTATTATCAGGCTGGCAAGGTCCATGGATCTTGGCTCCTTAACAGCCTGAAAATCCAGGCCTCAGCGGTCTGCTTCATCTGGCTGGTTAACAAAAATAGGGGGACCCCACGCCATTTTTTTTTTCGAAGGGAACCCCTATTTTTGTTAATCAGTTCCCTCTGACGTCACTGATTGTGTCCCTGGCTGACCTGAAGTGAAAGTGGAAAGCAATCAATTAAGCTTTCCACTTAAGGGCCCGTCTCACATAGCGATATCGCTACGAGATCGCTGCTGAGTCACTAGTTTTGTGACGCAGCAGTGAGCTCACCAGCGATATCGCTGTGTGTGACATTCAGCGACGATCAGCCCCCCTGCCGGGATCGCTGATTGTCGCTGAAATGTCAGGACCTTTTTTTGATCGCTGGTTTCCCGCTGACAGGCACGCATCGCTGCGTGTGACAGGCGGGAGACCAGCGATCCGCTGGTAACCAAGGTACACAGCGGGTTTCCAGGCGCGGGGCTGTGCCTAGAAACCCGCTGTGTACCTTGGATACCAGCGCCCTGATGCAGGGAGCTGGTATCCAAGGTACACAGCGGGTTTCCAAGCGCTGCGCGGTGCCTGGAAACCCGCTGTGTACCTTGGATACCAGCTCCCCTGCATCAGGGCGCTGGTATCCAAGGTACACAGCGGGTTTCTAGGCACAGCCCCGCGCCTGGAAACCCGCTGTGTACCTTGGTTACCAGCGGATCGCTGGTCTCCCGCCTGTCACACGCAGCGTTGCGTGCCTGTCAGCGGGAAACCAGCGATCAAAAAAAGGTCCTGACATTTCAGTGACGATCAGCGATACCCGGCAGGGGGGCTGATCGTCGCTGAATGTCACACACAGCGATATCGCTGGTGAGCTCGCTGCTGCGTCACAAAACTAGTGACTCAGCAGCGATCACGGTAGCGATATCGCTATGTGAGACGGGCCCTTAAGCGATGTTACTCGCAGTGTCGCTGTCCCAGACGCTGCCTGAGCTGCCTGTTTGGCAGCTCAGCAGCGATCATGTAGCGATACACCAGTGATCCTGACAAGTGCATATCGTTGTCGGGATCGCTGGTGTATCGTTATGTGAGACCCAGCCTTTACTCTCCTGTCAGCCAGGAGAGGAACTCATTCATTTGGGGGTTTACTGTGAGGCTGCAGCATTAGCTGCGGTCCCTGCAGTAAACATTAACCCTTTCTGAAGGATTACACCGTGGGACCTGACTGTGCATGGGATAGGTAAGAATAATTTTGCTTTTTTATTTTATTTTTATTACAGGAAATGGTTTTTGCAGTAAAATAAAAGATGGTCAAAAACATGTGTCTTTATTTCATTAAAATGATTTTTAATTAAAGTGTGTGTGTTTTATTTTTATTTCATGCAATAGGATTAATAATTGATAGTTGTCTAATTGACAGCTCTCAATTATTAACCTGGCTTAAAGTGACCTTTCAACTGCAAGGTCATTTTAACCCCTTATTAACCCATTCGCCACCGCTACAGGGCATTGGGAATAGACGGGTAAAGTGCCAGAAAGGGCAAATCTAATTAGAGATTTGCCCTTTCTGGGGTGTCTGGGGGCAGATGTTAGTAGCCAGGGGGGGCCAAAAATAATGGTCCCTCTCTGGGCTATTATTATCTGCCCCCACTCACTGGCTTTGTCTGTCTGGTTGCGAAAATAGGGCGGGAACCCACGCATTTTTTTTCAGCAATTTTACACCTCATATACATATACATGTCATTGAATTTGTGACACATATATATATATTTTATAGTTCATACACTTCTACATAGTATAATAGCCGCTAATTCAATTGACGGCTTTTGTGAAAATGCAGAACCCGACATGAAATGACACTTGGTGTACATAGGGTTAACCATGTCTTTTCATGTCCTTTGCTATCTGATTTGCACAAACAATTACATCAGTCTATGTGTGCAAAATTTCACACCTGTAGGGGTTAATTAAAGGTGTAAATTCGTAGCAAAAAAGTCCGTTTTTTTTACAACGAATTTACACCTTTAATTAACCCCTACAGGTGTGAAATTTTGCACACATAGACTGATGTAATTGTTTGTGCAAATCAGATAGCAAACGACATGAAAAGACATGGTTAACCCTATGTACACCAAGTGTCATTTCATGTCGGGTGCTTCTGTCTTTTCACAGAAGCCGGCTTTACCCGGCAATTGAATCAGAGGATATTTTACTATGTAGAAGTGTATGAACTATACATATATGTATATATATATATATATATATGTCACAATGACATGTATGTATATATATATATATATATATATATATATATATATATATATATATATGTATTCTATGTGTGTATATTTAGTGTTTACAAGGAAAGAATGGGGTTTTTTTAGTTACGATATTTTGTTCCCCTAGACTTACATTGGATTTCCGGTATCGGTATCGGGTATCGCCGATATTTTAATGGTATCGGCGATACCATTCCGATTCCGATACTTTTGGATATCGGAAAGTATCGCTCAACTCTAGTGAGTACCATACAATTTTCAGTTTTTGGGCCGGTTATACTGCTATGTTTCGGTAATTGAGGAGAAATGGCAAAAAATAACAAAAGCGTTAATACACCAGAGAGGCTGGAACCTAAAGGATTGCAGTAACCTGAACTAACCACACAATTAGAGGCAGCCATGGAGCGTTCCAAAGTTGATCCTAGACGCCTCGTCACAGCCTAAGAGATAACTACACCTAAAGGCAGAAAGATGAAAGCTATCTGCCCTGGAGCAGATCCCCAAAGAAAATAGGAAGCCCCCAAACATGTAATGGCGGTTAGACAAGAAGAAAGCACAGACAGACAGAAAATAGAATGAGCAAACGCTGGGGCCCAATCTGTCTAGACAGAAAAGTGCAGGAAAGAATTCTGACTGCAATCCAAAAAAAGCCCTAACAAAAATACCAACACTTTTGATTGCCCTAAATCCTGAGATCACACGATCTCATCCACCTAAATCAGATCTCTGGTGTATCAAAACGCTATTCAGCAAATAAAAAAGTAACAAAGGAGCAAAGCAAAAGTGCAGACACAAACGGAGCACAATTGGGGACAGGCTGCAGTCCACTGCAAGCAGCAAACCAGCAGAGAAAATCAAACAGAGGAAAAAAAAACAGCAAACACTTATCTGAAGGAGAGCAGGAAACTAGCAGTGCTTGACGCAAGACCAGCAGGAACAATTGATAACCGGTAAGGCTGCTGGGAACTCAGGCCACTTATATCCTATTATTCAGCGCCAGCTGAAGGCCATTCGGTAATCAGTTCATTACCCTCAGCAACCACCGGAGGGAGTCCCAGCTCAGAAGCCGCCTCCAGCATATTCACAACACTGAGTTATCAAGTCAAATCCTGAATTCCCCAGTCCAACATGAATCAGAGATGGAGTGCACTGATGCACAGCCACTGCTAGATGATTCTGCTGGTACATTCACTAAGAGCACTACATTTCCCTCGCAGTCTACTGAGCCAGAATCTGACCTTGATGAAATTCAGGTGCCCCTTCCCGCATACTATACCACCTTACACTGTGACACAGAGGAAGGTGCAGATGAAATTGAAGAGGAGGTGATGGATGACCCAGTTGTTGACCCAGATTGGCATCCAAAGGGGGAAGAGGGTGCCGCTGGCAATAGCTAGAAGAGGAGAAGGATCCGCAGCAGGCATCGACATTGCAGCAGCGGTTATTTGGCAGACCCGTAGCAGTCCAAAAACGTCTTAAAAAAACAAAAAGAGTTGCAGGACAGCTTGGCCAGACGGTCATATTAGCACAGAGTGCAAGCCCTGACAATTTATACCATAGTAGGAAGAGTGCAGTGTGGCACTTTTTTGACCAAAAGCCTATTGAGGAGGCAAAGGTTATCTGAAAGAAGTGCAGAAGGACCTTTAGCCGAGGGAAAAATCTCTGAAATTTGAATACCAGCTGCATGCTTACACATTTAATGAACATGCACTTGCAAGGGTGGACGGACTACAAATCCTACAAATACCCCCCCAGGGCCGGCGTTAGCACCTGTCGCACCCGGGCAAGTGCCGGTTCCTTGAGCAGGTGGGGGGGGCGACTCGTGGGCGACGGCACTGGCACAGGGCCCTTATAGTACAAAAAAGTGTCTCTGATTCTTGGAGGGCCCACTCACCGTCAGACACACCGGTGTATTATTAGGGGCCCTGTGCCAGTGCCGTTGCCCATGAGTCGGGCCCCCCCCTGCTTGCTCAGGGCCCCAGCACTTGCAATACTTACCTCTCCCTGCTCCACCGCTGTGATGTCTTCCGCGTTTTCTGATAGCGACATTCAGGTTAGAGAGCACGATGACGTCACATCTGCACGCTCTTTGCCAAAACAGTCCAAGTGCAGAGAGCTGTAAGATGGTGATGCTGTGGATTCCAGGGTAGAGCAGTGCAGAGCGAGGAGAGGTTTTTAGTTTTTTTTAATGTTTGGAGCAATATATGGGGAGCATTATACACTGGAGAATTATATATGGGGCCCAGCATACAGTTGAGCATCAAAGATAGGACCCATCGTACACTGGAGCGTTCTAAATGGGGGACATCAGACACTGGAGCAGTATTTACGGGCACATACACTGGAGACTTATAAATTGGGCTCATTATATATGGAGCATTATATTGGCCCATCATACACTGGAGCATCATCCATGGGGCCCATCATATACTGGAGCATTCTAAATGGGGCAGATCAGACACTGGAGCATCATCCATGGGGCCCATCATATACTGGAGCATTCTAAATGGGGCAGATCAGACACTGGAGCAGCATCCATGGGGTCCATCATATACTGGAGCATTCTAAAAGGGGGAAAACAGACACTGGAGCAGCATTTACGGGGACCATTATACACTGGATCATTATAAATGGGGCCCATTAAATATGGAGCATTATATTGTCCCATCATACACTGGAGCATCATCCATGGGGCCCATCATATACTGGAGAATCATATTGGGTTCATTATTTATGGGGCATCATATAGGGTATGGAGCATCATATGGGGCACATTTGGGGCCTATTCTGTATGGAGCAATATATGGGGCCCATCATATACTGTATGGAGCAATATGTGGCGCTCATTCTACTCTATGGGACCGTCCTATACTTTATGGCACATTATATGGGGGCTATCATATACTGGAGCAGTATGTGGAGCTCATCATATACTGTATGGAACATTATATGACACCAATTATTCTGTATGGAGCAATATTTGGAGCTCATTATTCTGTATGGCACACTATGTGGTGGCCACAATACTGTATGGAGGAATATACTGTCAGGTTTTTGAGCTATTGTAGATTTTAACATAGATACAGTATCAGTCATGTCATGTAAGAAGTGAAGTATTTTTCATTGTAAAATACTTCTATTTCTGTGCCGCATCGGAGCATCATGAATTGTGGTATGTGTTAAAGGGGCCCACAGACACTCTTTGGCCCGGGGCACACGAAAACCACAAGTTTAGCCAAATAACCCCCAGTTTTCAATGCGTAACTATTATTATAAAGTTAATTAAGGTTGCCAAGCTTAAGTAATAAGAATTGATGTCATTGGCATTGAAATGGGCACTGTAGGTGTGTTTACTGTCCTCCACTCCATGGCGACTTTGCTTCCCCATTGACTTGCATTGGGTTTCGTGTTCCAGTCGGACCCCCGACTTTTCCTGATAGCAGGCTGATTTCGTTCGACCGGACTTTTAAGAAAGTTGGATTTCATGAAACCCGACTCGACCCTGAAAAAGGGAAAGTCGCTCATCTCTAGTGGCGATATATTCAGGGATCTGCTATGTCAGATTTATTCCATTTGTATTGTGTAATGTTATTATCTATTTCATTTTCTTGTACTTTACTTATTTTGCATTTAAGTTTTATTTTCAGTGCCATGGCCCCGTGTCTCTTCGCTCCCTGCGCAGTGTGATTTGTTACTGTGTTACAGCTAGGCGCCGTCTGTTCCATGTGTCGTTGCACCGCTGGCAGAGGGGTGGGCGGATAAGATGTCCTTTGCATCTATGCGCATGCGCTGCCCATACTCATTCTCTATTGGTCTCTGACTCCTTTGAGCATTGTATTGGGTATATAATGAGGCAAGTCTTCAATGATGGCCATGCCCCCGGAGGAAGCAGACTCATCGCGAAAAGCATGTTGGGGGTCTCCTGATCGACACAATCTAACGTCTATCATGATGGGTATGTTTATAAAGCTTTGAGTTATTATTTTCTATGTACCGGGCAAGTGTGCAATTCTACATTTTTGTTCACGGCTTGCCTGCAATGATCTCCCGACTATGATTGAATATAAGTTACTTTTTTGTCATCTACCATTGTGTTGATACTATATGTTTATTCTCTTGTGGAAATCGCTGCGGGCAGCGTGTTACATATAAATCTCCTAAGCACTTTATGATTATTGTTTTGCTACAACTTACTTCTCTCTCACCTTAAACTATCATTCATGTATGACCTAGTTTTGCTGTCGATCAGCTTTTTATCGTTCTGAGTTTACTGATATTAGATATTGTCCTCATTTGACTTCACTTGTGCCTTACTTTGGCCTGTTTACTTTTGTGTCTTTTTGTTTATTTAATAAATTTCACATTTTTTAGCTTTGGACTCTTTTTCTCCTTATTTTCTGAAATTCTAAAATAGCATGGTCACTATCTCCTGAGCTGTATGGGTGTTGACTGCCTCCCAATCCTCCTGCTTCTCTGGGTCACAAGCTTCCATTCCTCTGTTTCTTCAGGTGCACTTCAAATTTCTAGTTTCTGTAACATGAAGAGATAATTCTGCTCTGTCTGAGAACTCTTCACCTTCCTTAATGATTTTCATTGTAGATAACCGCTCTTCTAAATTTTACAACTTTTCCTCCAACAGGCACACAATCTTGTATTTCTGGCATCTGAAGTTTGGCTTTTCCACTGGTAAGTCTGTGAACATTGATAAATGAACAGGAAAAATGGAATGCACACTTAAATAATCACCTCAAATTGCACAAAATATATGTATTTAATTAACCCCTTAATGTCCACTGACGTGCAGAGTCCGTCATGGCAAGGTGCCAGTTCCGGCACCAGGACGGACTCTGCACGTCATGCCTTTGATCTACCACTGCGTGTAAACGCGCAGTGGTAGATCAGTGCCGACAGCTGTCACAGACAGCTGACAGGCACGGCAAGCGGTGCGGGGACCTTTGCCGTCGGTCCCCACACTCACAGCGCTGTGATTGGTCAGTCAATCTGACTGACCAAACACAGCAGCGATCGCACAGGAGAAGCTGAAATTTCAGCTTCCCCAGCGCGATCAGTGCAGGAGCCGGCGCCGCAGTGGCCAGGCTTCCTGCACTGACAGCCAGGAGCGTAGCCCCCACCGCCCCTGGCTGTTAACCCCCTGACTGCTGCGATCGAGCGCGATCGCAGAGCTCAGGGGGGAGGCAGAGGGTCGGGAGCTCCCTCTGCCTCAGATCAGCGTCCCAGCGATGTAATCGCAGGGCCCGATCTCTGCCTTGATGACCCGGGGGTTGTCATGACAACCTCCGGGTCATTTAGCTACGGGAAGCTGCTGTGATCATGTCACAGCAGCTTCCACTATAGTTGCAATGCATTGCAATGCCAGAGCATTGCAATGCATTGTAACTGCAATCAAAAGTAAAAAAAGTGAAAGTCCCATAAAGGGACAAGTTGAAAAAAATCATTTTTTAAAAAAAATTGTAAAAAAAATATTAAAAAATAATTTTAAAAAAATCCCCTAAAAAATACACATTTTTATGTTATAAAAAAAATAAAAAACAAAAAAAATACACATGTTAGGTATCGCCATGTCCGTAAAAATCCCATCTATAAAAGCATAACCCTAGTTAACCCCTTCAGTTAAAGCCGTAAAAAAAAACACAAAAAAGTAGTAAATTATACTTTTTCCAAGCGGTATCATTATACCGCTTGGAAAAAGTGCAATAACACGCGATCAAAAAGTCAGATATAAATAATCATGGTACCGCTGAAAACGTCATCTTGTCCCGCAAAAAACAAGCCGCTATACAGCATCATCAGCGAAAAAATAAAAAAGTTATAGCTCGCGGAATAAACTGATGCAAAAATAATTATTTTTTCTATAAAATTCTTTATTGTGTAAAAAACGCCAAAACATAAAAAAAATATATAAATGAGTAATCGCCGTAACCGTAGTGACCCGAAGAATAAAGCTGCTTTATCAATTTTACCACACGCGGAACGGGGGAAAAAAAATTAAAAAAAAAACAATTCCTGAATTGCTGGTTTTTGTTCATTCTGCTTCCACAAAAATCGGAATAGGAAGCGATCAAAAAACGTTATGTGCCCGAATATGGTACCAATAAATACGTCAGCTCGTCCCGCAAAAAATAAGCCCACAGATAACTCTGTCGGCCGAAATATGGAAAAATTATAGCTCTCAAAATACGGCGATGCAAAAAATTCTTACAAAAAATTATTCCAAAAAAAAGCATCTTTTAGTGTGTGACAGAAGCAAAACATGAAAAAAGGGTGTAAATCTGGTATCGCTGTAATCGAACCGATCCGAGGAATAAAGTCGCCTAATCACTAATACCGCACGAGGAACGGCGTAAAAAAGAAAACCAATTCTTCACCTTTTGTAGATTTGTTCATTGTGCCTCCCAAAGATCGCAGTAAGGCGATCACAGTGGTTCCCCCCCGCATATGGGGTATCAGTGTACTCAGGACAAAATGCACAATAGCTTTTGGGGTCCTATTTCTCCTGTTACCCTTATAAAAATAAAAATTTGGGGCAAAAAGGTCATTTTTGTGGAAAAAAATATGATTTTTTTTATTTTCACTGCTCTACGTTATAAACTTCTGTGAAGCCCTTGGGGGTTCAAAGTGCTGACCACACATCTAGATAAGTTCCTTGGGGGGTCTAGTTTGCAAAATGGGGTCATTTGTGGGGGGTTTCTACTGTTTAGGCACATTATGGGCTCTCCAAGCGCGACATGACACCCGCAGACCATTCCATCAAAGTCTGCATTTAAAAACGGTGCTCCTTCCCTTCCGATCTCTGCCATGCGTCAAAATAGTGGTTCCCCCCCACATATGGGATATCAGCGTACTCAGGACAAATTGCACAATAGCTTTTGGGATCCTATTTCTCAGGTTACCATTATAAAAATAAAAATTTGGGGCAAAAAGATTATTTTTGTGGAAAAAAATATGATTTTTTTATTTTCACGGCTCTACGTTATAAACTTCTGTGAAGCACTTGGGGGTTCAAAGTGCTCACCACACATCTAGAAAAGTTCCTTGGGGGGTCTAGTTTCCAAAATGGAGTCACTTGTGGGGGGTTTCTACTGTTTAGGCACATCAGGGGCTATCCAAACGTGACATGACACCCACAGACCATTCCATCAAAGTCTGCATTTGAAAAAGGCGCTACTTCCCTTTCGAGCTCTGCCATGCGTCAAAATAGTGGTTTCCCCCCACATATGGGGTATCAGCGTACTCAGGACAAATTGCACAATAACTTTTGGGGTCCTGTTACCCTTTGGAAAATAACAATTGGGGGTGGAAAGATCATTTTTGTGGAAAAGATATGATTTTTTAATTTTACTGCTCTACGTTATAACCTTCTGTGAAGCCCTTGGGGGTTCAAAGCTCTCACCACACATCTAGATAAATTCCTTGGGGGGTCTAGTTTCCAAAATGGGGTCACTTGTGGGGGGTTTCCACTGTTTAGGCACAGCAGGGGCTCTCCAAATGCGACATGGCGGCCAATCTCAATTACAGCCAAAAAAGTCAAATGGCGCTGCTTCCCTTCCGAGCTCTGCCATGTGCCCAAATAGTGGTTTACCCCCACCTATGGGGTATCAGCGTACTCAGGACTAATTGCACAATAAATTTTGGGGTCCTTTTATCCTTTGGAAAATAAAAATTGGGATGAAAAGATCATTTTTGTGGAAAAAATATGATTTTTTAATTTACGGCTCTACGTTATAACCTTCTGTGAAGCGCTTGGGGTTAAAAGCTCTCACAACACATTTAGATAAGTTCCTTGGGGGGTCTAGTTTACAAAATGGGGTCACTTGTGGGGGGTTTCCACTGTTTAGGCACACAGGGACTCTCCAAATGCGACATGGCGGCCAATCTCAATTCCAGCCAAAAAAGTCAAATGGCGCTGCTTCCCTTCCGAGCTCTGCCATGCGCCCAAATAGTGGTTTACCCCCACATATGGGGTATCAGCGTACTCAGGACTAATTGCCCAATAACTTTTGGGGTCCTTTTATCCTTTGGAAAATAATAATTGGGATGAAAAGATCATTTTTGTGGAAAAAATATGATTTTTTAATTTTACGGCTCTACGTTATAACCTTCTGTGAAGCCCTTGGGGTTAAAAGCTCTCACAACACATTTAGATGAGTTCCTTGAGGGGTCCAGTTTTCAAAATGGGGTCACTTGTGGGGGGTTTCCACTGTTTAGGCACACAGGGAATCTCCAAATGCGACATGGCGTCCAATCTCAATTCCAGCCAAAAAAGTCAAATGGCGCTGCTTCCATTCCGAGCTCTGCCATGCGCCCAAATAGTGGTTTACCCCACACATGGTATATCGGTGTACTCTGGAGAAATTGTACAACAAATATTGTGGTTCATTTTCTCCTGATACCCTTGACAAAATTTAAAAAAATTGTGTCGAAAGAAAAATTTTGGGAAAAAAAGTTAAATGTTCATTTTTTCCTTCCACATTGCTTCAATTCTTGTGAAGTACCTAAAGGGTTAATAAACTTCTTGAATGTGGCTTTGAACACGTTGAGGGGTGCAGTTTTTAGAATGGTGTCACTTTTGGGTATTTTCTGTCATATTGACCCCTCAAATTCACTTCAAATGTGAGGTGGTCCCTAAAAAAATGGTTTTGTAAATTTTGTTGGAAAAATGAGAAATTGCTGGTCAACTTTTAACACTTATAACTTCGTAACAAAAAAAAATTTTGGTTCCAAAATTGTGCTGATGTAAAGTAGACATGTGGGAAATGTTATTTATTAACTAATTTTTGTGACATATCTCTCTGATTTAATGGCATAAAAATTAAAAGTTTGAAAATTGCAAAATTTTCAAAATTTTTGCCATATTTCCATTTTTTTCATAAAAAAATGCAAGTTATATTGAAGAAATTTTACCACTATCATGAAGTACAATATGTCACGAGAAAACAATCTCAGAATCGCCAAGATCCGTAGAAGCGTTCCAGAGTTATAACCTCATAAAGAGACAGTGGTCAGAATTGTAAAAATTGGCCTGGTCTTTAACCTACAAAATGGCTTGGTCATTAAGGGGTTAATACGTGATACCATAGGTCCTGAAAGATAAAGATGGCAGACCATCTGGAAACTGGAAATTACCCCGTACACCAGAAGTGGATAAAGGCAGGAGACCCCAGACTGAGGACATTAATGAATTAAAAATAGATATGTGCATGCACAAACTAATAAAGTGGATACGGACAACAATGTGCAAAATATATATATATATATATATATATAATCTTTATTGAGCAGTGTTGTACAAAGTATGGATAACAATAAAACTACAAATGTAAATGAGAAAAATATTTAATGTATAAAAATTGTGTATGTAAAAACGGCCGGCAGCGTACAATATACAATAATAAGTCCTGTAGTTAAGGCTCAGTGTTGTGTCAACCAGGAGCTAAATAAGTAGTATGTGAAATAATAAAAAGTAAATAAACAGTCCACAAAAAAGGTCATTCACCCAATATTAGATAATGATAAGATAGCATGTGTGCTAAATCAAAGTGTGTGTAAGCCAATGTCAGAGATTTGGCTCTACTGCCCACAAAAGTGCTGAAAGTATTAACACATAATCAGTGCATGTACAAATGAACAACCAGCATGCAGTAGAAAATAGACTCGTGCATACAATGATACCTAATGACAAAGTGAGTGATAGGAAACAAAAAATGACCTGGAGAAAACTGACGCTACCTGGGAGCCTGAGGGTGACGCTGACGAAGGAATTAAATTCCGAAACGCACGTCGGGGCGCGTTCTTTCCAGGCTGTCAGCGTCACCCTCAGGCTCCCAGGTAGCGTCAGTTTTCTCCAGGTCATTTTTTGTTTCCTATCACTCACTTTGTCATTAGGTATCATTGTATGCACGAGTCTATTTTCTACTGCATGCTGGTTGTTCATTTGTACATGCACTGATTATGTGTTAATACTTTCAGCACCTTTGTGGGCAGTAGAGCCAAATCTCTGACATTGGCTTACACACACTTTGATTTAGCACACATGCTATCTTATCATTATCTATTATTGGGTGAATGACCTTTTTTGTGGACTGTTTATTTACTTTTTATTATTTCACATACTACTTTTTTAGCTCCTGGTTGACACAACACTGAGCCTTAACTACAGGACTTATTATTGTATATTGTACGCTGCCGGCCGTTTTTACATACACAATTTTTATACATTAAATATTTTTCTCATTTACATTTGTAGTTTTATTGTTATCCATACTTTGTACAACACTGCTCAATAAAGATTATATATATATTTTTTACACATTGTTGTCCGTATCCACTTTATTAGTTTGTGCATGCACATATCTATTTATAATTCATTAATGTCCTCAGTCTGGGGTCTCCTGCCTTTATCCACTTCTGGTATACGGGGTAAT
The DNA here is from genome assembly GCA_033576555.1 of Oophaga sylvatica. Classification (NCBI taxonomy): domain Eukaryota; kingdom Metazoa; phylum Chordata; class Amphibia; order Anura; family Dendrobatidae; genus Oophaga; species Oophaga sylvatica. The sequence continues at coordinate 33,190 of JARQOD010001156.1, read as the reverse complement.
TTCAAGTCTGTGAACATGTAGCAAGAAATGCAGCTCACCAAATGGCTCCTGGCCTCTTCCATGTTTTTATTGTTAAAGCGATATCAAAGATGTGAAAAATGTACCAAAATTCGTAAATTAATATGCTCCATAGACTTATTCAGGCTGCAGCCTTACACATATTGGAACATGGTCATTGCCACACTAAGGCCTTTACCTGAGCTCTGTACCACTGCCTGTCACCTGAGTAATACACTCCACAGACCTCAACACTCTCTGGGACATATCCTGTAGTTAGTCCATTGTTCCTCAAAACTATGCAAAAAATAAATTATGCCAGGTTGGGTAGTTATCAGAAGAAGTGCTTGGTCTTGTGCAGATTGCTCAATGGCACTACTGTCTCTTTTTTCCTTGAGGAGGCTGCTTCCAAGTACAATGAGGCTTGTATATGTTCCTGACATAAGTTTCAGGCCGGACCACAATACAAGCCCTCGCTTGCATACTCTGTATTCAGAATTTAATTCTAATGCTTTTGGTGTGTGGTAGAATCATTGATCATGCAGCTCCCCTACTCCTGTATTATATTCACTTTACAGCGGCTTCATCCGCTATGATAGTGGCTTTACTGGGATCCGGTGAGAAGAAGGATGACCAAAAAAGAAAAAAATAGAATAGCACTAAGAAAACAGTCTACTTACTGGTGGAGTGGGTGGACTCTGAGTCAGCGACACTTTGCTGGGTGAAATCACAGTAGTAAAGGTGCTTGCTTGAAAAAGAACATATGAGGCAATCCAAAAAAAAGGAAAAAAGCTGCACACTCTGTTTACCATATCAAGTCCTTTATTTAAGAAAAGTTCACATGGACAAGGTTTGTGAGGGCAGGACAAATGCAGACAAATTAACAGGACTACGGCCATTTTGCATTTAACATGCTTCGACGGGTCCAGATCTGTGTTTTTATGATATGGTAAACGGAGTGTGCTGCTTTTTTCCTTTTTTTTTGCTGAGAATAAGGATGATCCCTCTACACTGTGACATCCCTTCATATATTTGTAGACAGATATTAAGTCTCCTCTTAGACTTCTTTTTTGACATCTAAACATTCTTAGATCCTTAAACTGTTCCTCGTAGGACATACTTTGCAGTCTGCTCACCATCCTGGTAGCTCTTCTCTGAACTTGCTCCAGTTTTTCAACGTATTTTTTTAAAATGTGCCCAGACCTGGAGACAGTATTCCAGATGAGGCCTGACCAAGGAGAAGCAGAGGGAGGAAAGTCTTCTGATGAGCTGAAGGACGCGCTGTCTTGTATTATGATCAGATAGTTTCTACTTGTGAATAAAAGTATTTATAAAATTATTGGTAATTTGTCATTAAAAAAGTAGTAATAAAAGTAGTAGTAGAAAATACAAAATATTATAATCCTACTACAACTTTTCCAAATGTAATATTCATTAAATTGCCATGATCGTTACTTCACTGCTACTTGTATGACTAGTGTTAATATATTTATACTTTTTAATTTATCATATTTTATTACTATACTAAAAAAACCCTCAACAAATAGAAGATTACACTGCATACAAAAGTTATTACAAAATAAATTTAATTTTCTTACTGTTCTTGGTAATGTCTTTACATGTATTCTTAACCTATTATATTTAATTCTTTATAAGATTTGATTCTGTTTCATTTTATTTATGGTTTTTCTTCTCGTTAATATTTTTAGCTATGCATTTTTACTACATTTTTTAAGTTCATGTAAATATTGTATACCTAGTGTATTTACCAAAATTCCTATTTGTGATTTTCTTTTATTTAATTTTATATTTAGGTTTCTGCTTTTATTTTTTTACTCATATTTTAAACATATTACAAATACATATTTTTAACTAAATGTATTTGGTCTTTATAAATGAAAGAAAGTAATAATTTTTATATATATTTTCATGTGTATTTTAGATTTTGAGGGTCATTATTGTATAATGTATATTGTATTGTAAACCTAATGTATTTAATTTATTATCTTTGTTTTTTTTTATTTTATATATACCGTATTTTTCGGACTATAAGACGCACCGGACCATAAGACGCACCCCAAATTTTGGGGTGGAAATAGCAGAAAAAAAGATTTTTACAATATGGGGGTCCGTCTTATTGTCCGAATTTTAAGGTACCTGTGGTCCGGCGGTGGTACAGCAGGGGTTGCGGCAGTGGTGTGGCAGAGGTGCGGTGATGCTGATACTGTACTCACCTTCCTCAGGTGAGGTGACGCTGCGGCATGGAGAGCAGAGCCGGGTTTGTGGCAGTGGTGTGGCGGTGGCAGAGATGCGGCGGTGGCAGAGGCGCGATGGGTGGCGTGCACCTGAGCAGGGTCCCTTCCTCAGGTGGTGAGGTGACGCCGCGGCAAGGAGAGCAGACAGGACAGCAGAGCCGGGTTTGTCGGTGGTGGCGGCCATCGTCCTGTCCTGGTATGCATGGCTCCCCCTGTTGCTGTCCTGGTAGCATTGCATGGCTGCTCCCATCCTGTCCTACTATACTTGGCTCCCCCTGTCGCTGTCCTGGTATGCTGGCTGGCTCCCTCATCCTGTCCTGTTATGCGTATCTCCCCCTGTCGCTGTCCGGGTATGCGTGGCTGGCTCCCCCCATCTTGTCCTGGTATGCGTGGCTGGCTCCCCCCATCTTGTCCTGGTATGCGTGGCTGGCTCACCTCATCCTGTCCTGTTATGCGTATCTCCCCCTGTCGCTGTCCTCGTGTGCGTGGCTGGCTCCCCCTGTTCTGTCCTGATATGCGTGGTTCCTCAGGTGGTGAGGTAATGCAGCGGCACCGAGAGCAGACAGGACAGCAGAGCCGGGTTTGTCGGTGGTGGCGGCCATCTTCCTGAGGCGGCGCGTGCGCAGAGTACTCTGCTTCCTGGGGCTTCAGGAAAATGGCCGCCGTGATCTCTATCTGCGCATGCGCGGCCTACCGCGGCCATTTTCCTGAAGCCACAGGAAGCAGAGTACTGTATCTGCGCACGCGCCGCCTCAGGGAGATGGCCGCCTCCACCGACAAACCCGGCTCTGCTGTCCTGTCTGCTCTCGGTGCCGCGGAATTACCTCACCACCTGAGGAAGGGACCCTCCTCAGGTGCACGCCGCCCACCGCGCCTCTGCCACGCAGCATCTCTGCCACAGCCACTGCCACACCGCTGCCGCAACCCCCCGGTAAGCTTCGGTCGGGCTATAAGACGCACCCCCCATTTTCCTCACAATTTTTTTGGGGAAAAAGTGCGTCTTATAGCCCGAAAAATACGGTACTTTTTACATGTAATGTTAATCAGCACATTCCCTGCACCTCTGATTACTGTATGCACTGGAGCCTGTCCCCACCTGCTGAGTAGTGGAGACGCCTCCCTGTCATAGTTTACATATGAGTGAAGGGAAGAATCACAGACCTGTGTGATGCAAGTGTTACCCACAACAGAATAGAATACCTTTTGTATTTAGCTGTAGTCGGAGAGTGCCAATAGTATCATGGTGAATAGTTAGGCTCAGTCTTTATTCCTATAAGGGTGTAAATTTTGCTTTCTGCATAATCAATTGCTCTTGATTTTTTTCTCAAGCTGACAAAGCTTTTCTAGACCACTTCCCTCTTGCATGACAAAAGCAGAGATGCACATAAATTTGTCTTACACTGGATTCATTCACTTTTATGGCATAAATTAGGATCCATTTTCAGGAAGCGCTGCCGGAGATTATTTTCCCACTTTTCAAAAGTTTGCAGAGCTGTCCAGTAATGGCGTAAAAATCTAAAAATATTAGCAACTAAAAGTGTCCACCTTTTCAATGGTTTTACGCAAGAAATTTGGCAAAAAATATAGTTGAGTCAGGGCAGAGCTTCTATGGGAAAACATCTTAAATTAACGATTATCACTTTATAAAGGTTCCAAAGAAATATTTTTAAAAATATGTTGTAAATCTTTATTTGTCTAAATAAAATAGATCATAATATATTAGAAGATAATATTGTACGGGGGCAACAAGTGACTTAAAAAAGATTAATTAACAAATTATTCTAATGAGAAGATAATAATATAGTATATATTAATGATATATTGTTTACTAATAAATTAGTCATCCAAGAAATAATCTACATTATAGAAAGAGAGATACCATAGAGCCTGTACATATATAAATAAGCTTTTATTGGCTTAAATCAAGAATGACAGTTTTATAGAGTAGATCTTTATCAATGTGGCATCGTGTGTGACTTGATTTTAAGACTAAAACCTATATTTTTAAATAAAACAGCAATGTTATATTTTTGTTTAATCTGTTATTTTATGGTAGATTCAATTGTGAAAAAATAAAATTATAAGCAAACTGAAACGTGGGAAGACAATACATGAATTCACAATGATACATACGATGCAAGTATTATACATTTAATTTAACAATTTCTAAAAATAATCCTTTTAAACAAGATATAAAAATTAATATGTATTTTAGAGACAAATTATCATTGTGGTGTGATATTTCAATGTTATTAAATTATTGTATTTTATTAGAAAGGTTATTTTTAAAGAATTTCTTGAAGTTTAGCTACTTAACGGAACAATATTTTATTACATTGTTATTTTTTGCATGTTATAATTGATATAAAAGGTAATAAGTATTTGAGATTCTCATCGTTTATGTGAAGAACTTGTCTTTTTCAATGTGAAGATTTTTTCCATTTTACTGTATTTTAACAGTTCTAATTCAAGTTGGGGGATAAAGTCTTGAACAGCAATTGTAGAACAATAGATGGAAAATAAATAATGACAAATTGTTCTCTCTAGTGCCTCTTTGGTGATTAGCCCTTGGAATTCCCCACCTCTGTCTTTCAACTGAGGGATCCAACTGGTTGTTGGATAAAAGAAAAAAAAAAGAATATGTAAAACCAAACCAATCACTGGCCTCAGGCAGCGAGGATCACTACTCCAGAAAAGTATAAAGAGAGCACTCCAAATCCCTTAGGCACTTGTTGCCAGAAAGAGATCATTGTGTGAAAGTGCCAAAGAAGAGAATGAACTCAACTCATCTTCCAGCTCATCAGGGATCTACAAACCTTCATCAGAATCATCTAAAAAGTGCCCAGGTGGCAACAGAGATGGCAGCCTACGGTGCAAACGTCAGCACATTCCACCAGCAGAACTTATATTCAATGCCAAGGGTGGCCAACTATGGAATTGGGGACTATTCACCTTCAACCAACTCTAACTTATGGCTTAATGGGCTAGGAGTCAATAATACACAAGGATATCTTCCTGGAAATGACCCAAACTTGTACATGCCAACTTCTTATGGATCACAGACACAAATCCTGCCAAATTTGCCTGGTTTTAGTCATCCAAATCCTGGTTGGTTTTCTCTGGAGGATCTTCTGAAGCCAGTGAAGCCTCCACATTCTCACTCGTTTCTTATTGCTATGGCCATACAAAAATCACCGCAAAAGAAACTAACCCTGAGCCAGATTTATCAGAAAGTGGAGGACTATTATACTTTTTACAACCACCGAAAAGCAGGATGGCAAAATTCAATTCGACACAACCTGTCTCTGAACGACTGTTTTAAGAGAGTGCCAAGAGATAAGGCTGACCCAGGTAAGAATATGACTTCAATTCTAATTAATTACGTTTTTAATTTGTAATATTAGTATTTTCCATCAATTCGCACTTGGTTTTGTATTTTACAAATGAACAGTTTAGCAGATAATTCTACTATAAGTATTTTTTGCTATAAATTGATTTTTTTCATAGATATATTGAGTTTTAGTTCCAAACTCAATCAGGAAAAATAATTTTAATAAAAAAAAAAAACACAACTTCAGGATGTTTTGAAAAACTGCTTGAAAGACTAGAATTTTCCTATACATTTTTGCAATCTTTTTCCTTTAGTATATAGTAAAAATCATTTCATTTTCAAAGCTTTGTTTTTATAATTTGTACTTTAGTGCTGCTTTATTTTTATTTATATTTTATTTCATTATAGTAATAATCTTTTTATTTTTACAATGTTTAGGCAAAGGCAATTATTGGACTCTGGACCCTAACTGTGAGAAGACGTTGGACAATGGGAAATTTCGCCGGACAAAAAAGCGCACATCACAGTCCAATAAGACTGATGCTGTCACGGCTAAGGATAAAGGTCCCCCAGTTCTAGGGAGTAAAGGTGGTGATAGCCCATCTATGATGACCCCATCATCCACAGTGGTGGAAGCATCCTCTGAAGATCTGAAGAGCACATCTCCTTCAGAAATCACCTCTACCCCTTGTTTGAACAACTTTTTCAGTAGCATGACCTCCTCCTTGAACTCCAGCTCAGGAAACAGGCAGATGTCTCTGGGCTTGGTCAATGAACTCTCCCAGAGGAACATCACTGCATTGAGTAGTTTCACCTCGGGCTCCTTGGTGGAACGATCTGCAGGTTTAAAGGACACTTCACCTCAGCAGAGGACCCCATCACAATTCTTTCCACAGTTCCCAACTTTCTTTTAAGCGTTAACCGTAAATGGCAGTGTACAGTTATCTGCCAGCCATGTACATAGTGGTTTGATACCTTGCACAATGTATATAAGTGAGAGGGCTCAGGCTTTTATTTATTGATCGATTATGACTATTTATATCTTTATATTTATTATCCAATAGACTTTGCATGAGTTTTTCAATAAATTGTGTAAAAAAAAATCCTAGTTTTGAATTAAACTTTTGGTATGATTGTAAATGTTTGGGGTCTATTTATCTTGTGGCTTTGCAACTCTCTGTCTTTAACTTATCTTTCTGTCCATTTCATATCTGTCCATCTATTTCACATCTATCTTACCTTTAAATCTCTCTCTCTATATATATATACAGTACAGACCAAAAGTTTGGACACAACTTCTCATTCAACGATTTTTCTGTATTTTCACGACTATGAGAATTGTAGAATCACACTGAAGACATCAAAACTATGAATTAACACATGTGGAATTATACATTACACTTTACAAAAAAGTGTTAAACAGCTGAAAATATGTCTTATATTCTAGGTTCTTCAAAGTAGCCACCTTTTGTTTTGATTACTGCTTTGCACTCAGAAAAGGTGAACGGATGGACTCTACATGCCTGGTTCCCACCGTGAAGCATGGAGGAGATGGTGTGATGATGCGGGGGTGCTTTGCTGGTGACACTGTTGGGGATTTATTCAAAATTTAAGGCATACTGAACCAGCATGGCTACCACAGCATCTTGCAGCAGCATGCTATTCCATCCGGTTTGCATTTAGTTGGACCATCATTTATTTTTCAACAGGACAATGACCTCAAGAACACCTCCAGACTGTGTAAGGACTATTTGATCAAGACGTAGAGTGATGGGGTGCTACGCCAGATGACCTCGCCTCCACAGTCACCAGACCTGAATCTAATCGAGATGGTTTGGGGTGAGCTGGACCGCTCACCACTTCAATTTTGAATAAATCCCCAACAGTGTCACCAGCAAAGCACCCCCACACCATCACACCTCCTCCTACATGCTTCACGGTGGGAACTAGGCATGTAGAGTCCATCCGTTCACCTTTTCTGCGTGCAAAGCAGTAATCAAAGCAAAAGGTGGCTACTTTGAAGAACCTAGAATATAAAACATATTTTCAGTTGTTTCACACTTTTTTGTAAAGTGTAATGTATAATTCCACATGTGTTAATTCATAGTTTTGATGCCTTCAGTGTGATTCCACAATTTTCATAGTCATGAAACTACAGAAAAACCTTTGAATGAGAAGGTGTGTCCAAACTTTTGGTCTGTACTGTAAATATGTATGTATATTTTGTAAGGTAGATGCAGGACACATAGTTGATGGGAGGTTTGTATCATGGAGGTGGTTGTCCTCTGTAATGTAAACCTGGAGTAATGCTCTACTACACTTAGTACTAGGAGGTTTATCTGTGCATCTTGGTCACGTTTACAGGCAAAGAATATATACAATCAGAGTATAATAAAGATTATAACCAAAGGGAAAAAAATCCTAAAATATAACTTACTTATATAGTTAAAATTACCATACAATCGCAAAGCACTCTGTAGGGTTACTTATAGTTATCAATCTTATTGAAAATAATGATAGGGAAAAGAAATGGAAAACTAGTAGTATGACAAGGTCATAGGTTTATGGAGTAGACAATTGACTTTAATCATTATAATGAACTCTCAGTGGATATAGTAAAAAAATAATTGATATAGTGCTGTAACACAATCATCTGCATAACAGTCATAGGAAAGTATGGTATACTGGCTAGAGTCTATGTGCCAGAATAAATACAAGTAGAACACGCTACAGCAAAATATATGATGAGGGTTCACAAAAAGTAATACCTCCTTAAAGTGAATAGACAAATGCAGAGCAGAATCGATCCATACCGATCAATATATTGATCAGAAATACAGCAGAACAAAACAGATAAATGAATGTACTTATATATTAGCAAACAAGCCCATCCCTACAGGTTTCCCCCAGGAAATGTAAGCCAGGGTTCATCAGGGGTCCTCATGTGTAGAGATGAGCGAATATGTTTGAAAACATTCACCAAACAAATTCAGCACGAATATGGCACATTTGGATTCGTGATCGAAAACATGGGGATCAGTGGAAAACGGCCTTAAAAACACCGTAGGGGCTAGTGTTGAGCATTCCGATACTGCAAATATCGGGTATCGGCCGATATTAGCTGTATCGGAATTCCGATTCCGAGTTCCGATATTTTCGTCTTATCGGATACCGGAATCGGGATTGTCACTGTCACTGTCAGTGTCCGTCGGTCGGGTCTGTCAGGAGTCAGCGGCACTTACCTGGCAGAAGATCTCCGGCGGTCACATCCCGGACTGCTTCATGGACGCCATCTTCTTTCCCCGGCGGTCACATGCAGTTTCTCGCGATAACTGCAGTGACTGCTGGGTAATCGCGGCCGTAAAGCAGTCAGTCCAATGACGTCACCGCCGGGGAAGCAGGTAATCAGCTGTGCTGTGTTGCGATGACAGGCTCTGCCTGTCATTGCGATGTAGCACAGCTGGATCGTCGTGGGACTGTCGTTCTGGACTGCGTCGGACAGGTGGTATACTGTTGGTTTGTTTTTTTTCTTTTTTTACAGGAGATCGATGGCGTCGCAGGAATGAGAGTGTAATAAAAGAAATGAAAACTGTGTTGTCTCTTTTATTTCATTAAAATACTTTTTTCTTGCTTTGTCTTTTTTTATACATTTAATAACTTTGGGATTAATAATGGATCGGTGTCTTATTGACACCTCTCCATTATTAACCGGGCTTATTGTCACCGTGCAATCAACGGTGACAATAACCCCTTATTACCCCGCTTGCCACCGCTACAGGGCAAGTGGGAAGAGCCGGGTAAAGTGCCACAATTGGCACATCTTTTGATGCGCCAAATGTGGGGCTGCTGTAGCCTGGTATTATCAGGCTGTTGAGGGCCAAAATCCATGGGCCTTGACAGTCTTTTAATACCAGGCCGCAGCAGTCTGCATTTTACTTGGCTGGTTAACAAAAATAGGGGGGATCCCCACGCCGTTTTTTTTTCGAGGGGATCCCCTATTTTTGTTAACCAGCCAAGCTAAGCAGACTGCTGTGGCCTGGTATTATCAGGCTTGCAAGGTCCATGGATATTGGATCCTTACCAGCCTGAAAAACCAGGCCTCAGCGGTCTGCTTCATCTGGCTGGTTAACAAAAATAGGGGGGACCCCACGCCAATTTTTTTCGAGGGGATCCCCTATTTTTGTTAATCAGCCAAGATTGTTGTGAATGGGTTTGAGATGAGTTCTGAGCAGAGGCTCCCTCTGGTGGTTACAAGCGGTACTAGTGAGGATTGGGAATCAGGTGTTACTGATTGGTCTTATTTAAGGGAATCATTTTCCCATCAGGGTTGCCGGTGATCAATTGTTCTGGTCTGAATCCTTCTTTCCAGTTTCCCTTGTAGCCTGCTGTGTCGTGTCTGCATCTCCTGCTATCAGATAAGACAATTTCTTATTTTGTGTTTTTGCTATATTTTTGCATTTTGTCCTGCACTTCTGTGGGGGCCTTCTGGGTCCCCTCCGGGGGCTTTTGCCCTCTCAGTTTAGTCCAGCCACTGTGTTTTGTACTTTTGCTTTTTGCAGTTTTTTCAGTGGCTGCTGTTTTTGTTACACCAGAGAACTAATTTAGGTGGTAGAGGTCGTGTGATCTCAGGTGTTTTTGAAATTAGTAGAGTTGGTGCCTTTCAGGGTTTTCTGGGATTGCAGTAAGTACCCTTCCTATCCTTTTCTATTTAGTTAGTTTGGGCCCCAGCGTTTGCTCATACTATTTTCTTTCTGTGTCAGTATTTCCTCTTGTCTAACCGCCATTACATGTTTGGGGGCTTTCTATTATCTTTGGGTTTCTGCTCCGGGCAGATAGCTTTCCTATTTCTATCTTTAGGTGTAGTTAGTTTCTCAGGCTGTGACGAGGCATCTAGGACCATCGTAGGAACGCTCCACGGCTGCCTCTAGTTGCGGTGGTTAGTCAGGGTACTGCAATCTCATAGATTCCAACTGCTCTGGTGTATTTCCTTTTTTACCTGCACTCCTCAGCTACCGTAACATAACAGTATCACCGGCCATAAAAATTGTATGGTACTCACAGAAGGGAAAAAATATTTGAAGGAAGAAAAGTTGTCAGAGATATTTTTCTGTTTGTTGCATTTTTTTTTTTTTTTTTCCCTCTGTATCTCTGGGTGCTGGGGAGGATCTTTTCTCCCAATGGAGTTTGCACAGTTGTCTGGCCGTGTGGATCAGCTTGCCACTGAGGTTCAGAGTATTGCTGCATATCTTGCTAGGTTGCCTGTTGTGGAACCTAGGATCCCCATGCCAGATTTGTTTTTAGGGGATCGAGCTAAGTTTCAGAATTTCAAAAATAATTGTAAATTGTTTCTTGCCTTAAAATCTAAGTCCTCAGGAAACGCAGCGCAGCAGGTTCAAATTATCATCTCTCTCCTGCGCGGCGATCCTCAGGATTGGGCTTTTTCCCTCACACCTGGGGATCCTGTTTTGAGTGATGTTGATGCATTTTTTCAGGCTTTGGGGTTATTGTACGATGAGCCTAATGTCACTGATCAAGCTGAAAAAGCCTTGTTGACATTAAATCAGGGGCTTGATGACGCTGAGTTATACTGTCAGAGATTCCGTAGGTGGGCAGTCCTGACCAAATGGAATGACGACGCTTTGGCGTACAGAAGATCTCATTTCTGGGATTCATTTTGTCCCCATCTGTTATTGAAATGGACCCGGTCAAGGTTCAGGCCATCTGTGATTGGGTCCAACCTACTTCATTAAAGGCTCTTCAGAGATTTTTGGGTTTTGCCAATTTTTATCGTAAATTTATTGGTAATTTCTCTGTTATTGTTAAACCATTAACTGATTTGACCAGAAAGGGTTCTGATGTGGTGAATTGGCCTCCTGAGGCAGTCTCTGCGTTTCAGGAACTTAAGCAGAGATTCACTTCTGCTCCTGTTCTACGGCAGCCTGATGTTTCTCTGCCATTTCAGGTGGAGGTTGATGCCTCTGAAATTGGGGCAGGTGCCGTTTTGTCCCAAAAAGATCCAGAGACCTCTAAAAGTAACCCTTGTGCCTTTTTCTCTCGAAAATTTTCTCCTACTGAACGTAATTATGACGTGGGTAATCGGGAGTTATTGGCCATGAAGTGGGCTTTTGAAGAGTGGAGACATTGGCTGGAGGGAGCCAAACATCAGGTGGTGGTCCTTACGGACCATAAGAATCTGGTCTATCTGGAATCTGCCAAGCGACTCAATCCTAGACAGGCCAGGTGGGCCTTGTTTTTCACACGTTTTAATTTTGTGGTTTCCTTTCTTCCTGGCACTAAGAATGTTAAGGCGGATGCCCTCTCGAGGAGTTTCCTTGCGGACTCTCCTGAGCTATCTGATCCCTCTGTTATTTTGAAGGAGGGTGTAGTTCTTTCCGCCATCTCGCCTAATTTGAGACTTGCTCTGGAGGGGTGTCAGGAGGATAGGCCCGAGCGCTGCCCTGTTGGAAAGTTGTTTGTCCCGGACCGATGGAAAAAGAGTGTGATGTCTGAGATTCATTGTTCCGCATTGGCTGGGCATCCCGGAATTTTTGGTACCAGAGACTTGGTTAGTCGGTCCTTTTGGTGGCCTACCTTGTCTCGCGATGTCAGGGAATTTGTGCAGTCTTGCGGGACTTGCTCTCGCTCCAAGCCTTGCTCTCGCTCTAGTGGTTTGTTGATGCCATTGCCTGTGCCCAAGAGACCATGGACCCATATCTCTATGGATTTCATTTCCGATCTTCCTGTTTCTCAGAGAATGACCACCATCTGGGTAATTTGTGATAGGTTTTCCAAAATGATACATCTTGTGCCATTACCTAAGTTGCCTTCCTCCTCTGAATTGGTGCCGTTGTTCCTTCAGCACGTGGTTCGTTTACACGGCATTCCTGAGAACATTGTGTCTGACAGAGGAGTCCAGTTTGTTTCCAGATTTTGGAGGACTTTTTGTTCTAAACTGGGTGTTCAATTGTCTTTCTCCTCGGCATTTCATCCTCAGACCAATGGTCAAACTGAGAGAACAAACCAGACATTGGAGACTTATCTAAGATGCTTTGTGTCTGCTGATCAGGATGACTGGGTCTCTTTTTTGCCTTTGGCTGAGTTTGCTCTTAATAATAGGGCTAGCTCTGCCACTTTGATGTCTCCGTTTTTCTGTAATTCTGGGTTTCACCCTCGATTTTCTTCAGGACAGACGGAGGCTTCTGTCTGTCCAGGTGTTTACTCTGTTGTTGAGCGTATGCAGCAGATTTGGGACCAGGTAGTGGAGAGGTTGTCCCTCTCTCAGGAGAAGGCCCAGCGGTTTGCTAACCGGCATAGGACTGATGGTCCTCGGTTTAAAGTGGGGGACTTGGTCTGGTTGTCCTCAAAGAATATTCCTATGAGAGTAGCATCTCCTAAATTTAAGCCTAGGTTCATTGGACCTTATAAGATCATGGAGATTATTAATCCTGTTTCTTTTCGTTTGCTTCTTCCAGGGACATTTAAGATCCATAACGTGTTCCACAAGTCCTTGTTGAAGAGGTTTGTTGAGCCAGTGGTTCCTGCTGCTGTGCCTCCTGACCCTGTTTTGGTTGAGGGCAATCTGGAGTATGTGGTTGAGAAAATATTGGATTCTCGTTTTTCTAGACGAAGACTCCAGTATTTGGTTAAATGGAGAGGTTATGGTCAGGAAGATAATTCTTGGGTGTTTGCTTCGGACATCCATGCTAGGAGACTTATCCGTGCGTATCATAGAACTCATCCTGACCGACCTGGTTGCTCAAATGAGGGTTCGGTGACCCCTCCTCAAGGGGGGGGTACTGTTGTGAATGGGTTTGAGATGAGTTCTGAGCAGAGGCTCCCTCTGTTGGTTACAAGCGGTACTAGTGAGGATTGGGAATCAGGTGTTACTGATTGGTCTTATTTAAGGGAATCATTTTCCCATCAGGGTTGCCGGTGATCAATTGTTCTGGTCTGAATCCTTCTTTCCAGTTTCCCTTGTAGCCTGCTGTGTCGTGTCTGCATCTCCTGCTATCAGATAAGACAATTTCTTATTTTGTGTTTTTGCTATATTTTTGCATTTTGTCCTGCACTTCTGTGGGGGCCTTCTGGGTCCCCTCCGGGGCTTTTGCCCTCTCAGTTTAGTCCAGCCACTGTGTTTTGTACTTTTGCTTTTTGCAGTTTTTTCAGTGGCTGCTGTTTTTGTTACACCAGAGAACTAATTTAGGTGGTAGAGGTCGTGTGATCTCAGGTGTTTTTGAAATTAGTAGAGTTGGTGCCTTTCAGGGTTTTCTGGGATTGCAGTAAGTACCCTTCCTATCCTTTTCTATTTAGTTAGTTTGGGCCCCAGCGTTTGCTCATACTATTTTCTTTCTGTGTCAGTATTTCCTCTTGTCTAACCGCCATTACATGTTTGGGGGCTTTCTATTATCTTTGGGTTTCTGCTCCGGGGCAGATAGCTTTCCTATTTCTATCTTTAGGTGTAGTTAGTTTCTCAGGCTGTGACGAGGCGTCTAGGACCATCGTAGGAACGCTCCACGGCTGCCTCTAGTTGCGGTGGTTAGTCAGGGTACTGCAATCTCATAGATTCCAACTGCTCTGGTGTATTTCCTTTTTTACCTGCACTCCTCAGCTACCGTAACATAACACAAGATATGCAGACTGCTGTGGCCTGGTATTATCAGGCTGGCAAGGTCCATGGATCTTGGCTCCTTAACAGCCTGAAAATCCAGGCCTCAGCGGTCTGCTTCATCTGGCTGGTTAACAAAAATAGGGGGGACCCCACGCCAATTTTTTTCGAGGGGATCCCCTATTTTTGTTAATCAGTCAAGATATGCAGACTGCTGTGGCCTAGTATTATCAGGCTGGCAAGGTCCATGGATCTTGGCTCCTTAACAGCCTGAAAATCCAGGCCTCAGCGGTCTGCTTCATCTGGCTGGTTAACAAAAATAGGGGAGACCCCACGCCATTTTTTTTTCGAAGGGAACCCCTATTTTTGTTAATCAGTTCCCTCTGACGTCACTGATTGTGTCCCTGGCTGACCTGAAGTGAAAGTGGAAAGCAATCAATTAAGCTTTCCACTTAAGGGCCCGTCTCACATAGCGATATCGCTACCGAGATCGCTGCTGAGTCACTAGTTTTGTGACGCAGCAGTGAGCTCACCAGCGATATCGCTGTGTGTGACATTCAGCGACGATCAGCCCCCCTGCCGGGTATCGCTGATCGTCGCTGAAATGTCAGGACCTTTTTTTGATCGCTGGTTTCCCGCTGACAGGCACACATCGCTGCGTGTGACAGGCGGGAGACCAGCGATCCGCTGGTAACCAAGGTACACAGCGGGTTTCCAGGCGCGGGGCTGTGCCTAGAAACCCGCTGTGTACCTTGGATACCAGCGCCCTGATGCAGGGAGCTGGTATCCAAGGTACACGGCGGGTTTCCAAGCGCTGCGCGGTGCCTGGAAACCCGCTGTGTACCTTGGTTACCAGCGGATCGCTGGTCTCCCGCCTGTCACACGCAGCGATGCGTGCCTGTCAGAGGGAAACCAGCGATCAAAAAAAGGTCCTGACATTTCTGCGACGATCAGCGATACCCGGCAGGGGGGCTGATCGTCGCTGAATGTCACACACAGCGATATCGCTGGTGAGCTCGCTGCTGCGTCACAAAACTAGTGACTCAGCAGCGATCTCGGTAGCGATATCGCTATGTGAGACGGGCCCTTAAGCGATGTTACCCGCAGTGTCGCTGTCCCAGATCGCTGCCTGAGCTGCCTGTTTGGCAGCTCAGCAGCGATCATGTAGCGATACACCAGCGATCCTGACAAGTGCATATCGTTGTCGGGATCGCTGGTGTATCGTTATGTGACACCCAGCCTTTACTCTCCTGTCAGGCAGGAGAGGAACTCATTCATTTGGGGTTTACTGTGAGGCTGCAGCATTAGCTGCGGTCCCTGCAGTAAACATTAACCCTTTCTGAAGGATTTCACCGTGGGACCTGACTGTGCATGGGATAGGTAAGAATAATTTTGCTTTTTTATTTTATTTTTATTACAGGAAATGGTTTTAGCAGGTAAATAAAATATGGTCAAAAACTGTGTGATTATTTCATTAAGCTTCTTTTTTATTAAAGTGTGTGTGTTTGATTTTTCTTTCATACAATAGGATTAATAATTGATAGTTGTCTAATTGACAGCTCTCAATTATTAACCTGGCTTAAAGTGACCTTTCAATTGCAAGGTCATTTTAACCCCTTATTAACCCATTCGCCACCGCTTCAGGGCAATGGGAATAGACGGGCAAAGTGCCAGAAAGGGCAAATCTAATTAGATATTTGCCCTTTCTGGGGTGTCTGGGGCAGATGTTAAGTAGCCGGGGGGGCCAAAAATAATGGTCCCTCTCTGGGCTATTATTATCTGCCCCCACTCACTGGCTTTGTCTGTCTGGTTGCGAAAATAGGGCGGGAGCCCACGCATTTTTTTTCAGCAATTTTACACCTCATATATATATATATACATGTCATTGAATTTGTGACACATATATATATATATATTTATATTTGTAGTTCATACACTTCTACATAGTATAATAGCCGCTAATTCAATTGCCGGCTTTTGTGAAAATGCAGAACCCGACATGAAATGACACTTGGTGTACATAGGGTTAACCATGTCTTTTCATGTCCTTTGCTATCTAATTTGCACAAACAATTAAATCAGACTATGTGTGCAAAATTTCACACCTGTAGGGGTTAATTAAAGGTGTAAATTCGTAGCAAAAAAGTCCGTTTTTTTTACAACGAATTTACACCTTTAATTAACCCCTACAGGTGTGAAATTTTGCACACATAGTCTGATTTAATTGTTTGTGCAAATCAGATAGCAAAGACATGAAAAGACATGGTTAACCCTATGTACACCAAGTGTCATTTCATGTCGGGTGGCTTCTGTCTTGTTACTAAGGCCTGTCTTTCCCGCACAATTGAATACAAAGGATATTTTACATGTAAGGTAATTTAAAGTTAAATATGTAAAATAATGTTCACAATTACACCTTAATTTAATAAGTTAAATTTTAAATATATGATTAATTGTTTGTCAAATCAGATAGCAAACGACATGAAAAGACATGGTTAACCCTATGTACACCAAGTGTCATTTCATGTCGGGTGCTTCTGTCTTTTCACTGAAGCCGGCTTTACCCGCAATTGAATCAAAGGATATTTTACTATGTAGAAGTGTATAAACTATACATATATGTATATATATATGTCACAATGACATGTAATATATATATATATATATATATATATATATATATATATGTATTCTATGTGTGTATATTTAGTGTTTACAAGGAAAGAATGGGGTTTTTTTAGTTGCGATATTTTGTTCCCATAGACTTACATGGGACTTCCGGTATCGGTATCGGGTATCGCCGATTTTTTAGTGATATCGGCGATACCATTCTGATTCCGATACTTTAGGATATCGGAAAGTATCGCTCAACTCTAGTAGGGGCTCTTCAAAAACCTCAAGATGTCTTTTTATCAACAAGCCCACACTATTCCAACATTTTATTAATGATTTTTATTCTCATCTTTAGAGAGGTTTGTTATTATTTACCTTGATGACATTCTTATATACTCCCAGGATTAGGAGTCTCATATTGAACAGAAACTGCCCATTTGAGTGGCTTTATTTCTGCTGGGGGTTTTCGGATGGATCCCATTAAATTACAGGCTATAGCAGAATGGGATCATCCTGAAACCCTTATATAGTACAGATTTCTCAAGATGGTCCAAGGATACATTGTGTGCATTTAACAGTCTTAAAGAATGCTTTCAGTTGGCTCCTGTATTAATACAGCCTAATGTGTCCTAGCTGTGGAGGTTGATGTATCTGAAGTAGGTATGGGAGCGGTATTCTCAGGGTTTAACTCTTGTTAAGCTGCTTCCATTCTCATTTTTCTCTAAGAAACTCATTAGCTAAACGCAATTAAGATGCTGGTAATAGGGAATTACTCAGACTAGTGTTTGAGGAGTGGCGGCACTTTTTAGAGGGAGCTATCCACCCTATTACAGTGGTTTCAGACCATAAAAATCTCCTGTACTTTAAACCTGCAAAACAACTTGACAAGCTCCTTGGTCGTTGCTTTTCCATAGGTTTAATATCTTTGTTAACTTTCGCCCTGGTTCTAAAAACACAAAGGCCAAATCTTTGTCTAGAAGTTTTGCTGGGGGGGGAAAACCAGTGGAGAACCTGTACCTAGCCTGGTGTCAGCACTTTGTACGGATGTGTAGTCTGAGATCGCAAAAGCTCAATATAGGGCGCCATCATCTGGGGTTGCAGGTAACAAATCGTTTGTTTTCCTAAATCTTCATCTTAAGATCCTGGAAGAACATCATGATTTTGTACTCGCTAGTCATCCTGAGGTTAAAGAGGCTCTTGATCTCATGTCGTGCTGCTTTTGGTATCCTAAAATTCGGCGGGATATGGTAGTTTATGTTTCTGCTTGCGCCACCTGTACACATTCCAAGGTATCTCGTTCTCGTCCTTCAGGGTGTTTGCAGCCTTGAAATATTCCCAATCAACCATAAACAGACATTTCTATGGACTTCATAACTGATTTGCCCTCTTCTGTTGGTAATATGATAATTTTGGTGATTGTTAATATGTTTTCTAAATGACACATTTTATAACCTTGCCATCTGACTCATTACAAAATGCCAAAATATTGGCTCAGGTGATTGTTCGGAAGAATGTTAAACTCCACGGTGTTTCTTTTAATATCATCTGAGGTAGAGGTACTCATTGATAAATTCTGTTTATTTATATCTGTCTTTTTGATCGCGTTATTTCACTTTTTGTTTGGCGGTATGATGATAAAGCATTTTTTTGCCTCATTTTATTTTTTTACGGTGTTCACTGAAGGGGTTAACTGCTGGCACAGTTTTCTAGGTCGGGTTGTTACGGATGCGGCGATACTAAATATGTACTTTTATTGTTTTTTGTATTTACATAAAGAAATGTTTTTCGATAAAATATTTATTTTTTTATTTAAGAGTTTTTTAAAAATAATTTTACACATTGTATAGTAATGTCCCACCCTGGGACAATGGAATATTTTTTTTTTACTTTTTTTTTATTTTTACAAAATTAGTGCTATACAAAGTGTCAGATCAGCGATCTGTGTCAGATCAGCGATCTGACAGGCAATGCAGGAGACTTGACGGTGACTGCTCTCAGCAGTCATTGACAAGCTACCTCCCTGCAGGATCCGGAAGGACCCCATGGCCTTCTTGGATCCAGGGGCCTGCAAGAAGGAGAACTTCAGAACAAAGCGATCAAATCGCGTTGTTCTGAGGGTCTCAGGAAAGCACGCAGGGAGCCCCCTCCCTGCGCGATGTTTCCCTATGCCACTGAAACGCTGCGATCTTGTGTGATCGCAGTGTTCCAGGGGTTAAAGTGCCATGAGCGGTTTGTGACAGCTCCTGGCATGTAGTTCCGGATGTCAGCGGGTCATTAGAGTTTCAGGTATTTATTTATTTCACTCATTTATATAGTGCCATCATATTCCGTAGTGCTTTACAAACATTATTGGCACTGTCCCCATTGGGGCTCACAATCTAGATTCCCTATTAGTATGTGTTTGGAATGTGGGAGTAAACCGAAGTACATAGAGGAAACCCCTGCAAACACGGGGAGAACACAAACTCCTTGCCAGTAGTGTTGAGCGATACTGCTCGATATCTAAAAATATCGGATCGGAATGGTATCGCCGATATCACTAAATATCGGCGATATCCGATTCCGATACCGGAAGTCCCATGTAAGTCTATGGGAACAAAATATCGCAACTAAAAAAAAACTTTATTTCCTTGTAAACACTAAATATACACACATAGAATACATATATATATATATATATATATATATATACATGTCATTGTGACATATATATATATATATATATATATATACATATATGTATAGTTTATACACTTCTACATAGTAAAATATCCTCTGATTCAATTGCCGGGTAAAGCCGCCTTCTGTGAAAAGACAGAAGCACCTGACATGAAATGACACTTGGTGTACATAGGGTTAACCATGTCTTTTCATGTCGTTTGCAATCTGATTTGCACAAACAATTACATCAGTCTATGTGTGCAAAATTTCACACCTGTAGGGGTTAATTAAAGGTGTAAATTCGTTGTAAAAAAACGGACTTTTTTGCTACGAATTTACACCTTTAATTAACCCCTACAGGTGTGAAATTTTGCACACATAGACTGATGTAATTGTTTGTGCACATCAGATAGCAAAGGACATGAAAAGACATGGTTAACCCTATGTACACCAAGTGTCATTTCATGTCGGGTTCTGCATTTTCACAAAAGCCGGCAATTGAATTAGCGGCTATTATACTATGTAGAAGTGTATGAACTATAAATATAAATATATAATATGTGTCACAAATTCAATGACATGTATATATATATATATATGAGGTGTAAAATTGTTTAAAAAAAATGTGTGGGCTCCCGCCCTATTTTCGCAACCAGACAGACAAAGCCAGCGAATGGGGGCAGATAATAATAGCCCAGAGAGGGACCATTATTTTTGGCCCCCCCTGGCTACTAACATCTGCCCCAGACACCCCAGAAAAGACAAATCTATAATTAGATTCGCCCTTTCTGGCACTTTGCCCGTCTATTCCCATTGCCCTGTAGCGGTGGCGAATGGGTTAATATGGGGTTAAAGCCACATTGCAATTGAAAGGTGACCTTAAGCCAGGTTAATAATTGAGAGCTGTCAATTAGACAACTATCAATTATTAATCCTATTGCATGAAATAAAAATAAAACACACACACTTTAATTAAAAATCATTTTAATGAAATAAAGACACATGTTTTTGACCATCTTTTATTTGACTGCAAAAACCATTTCCTGTAATAAAAATAAAATAAAAAAGCAAAATTATTCTTACCTATCCCATGCACAGTCAGGTCCCACGGTGTAATCCTTCAGAAAGGGTTAATGTTTACTGCAGGGACCGCAGCTAATGCTGCAGCCTCACAGTAAACCCCCAAATGAATGAGTTCCTCTCCTGGCTGACAGGAGAGGAAGTGGAAAGCTTAATTGATTGCTTTCCACTTTCACTTCAGGTCAGCCAGGGACACAATCAGTGACGTCAGAGGGAAATGATTAACAAAAATAAGGGTTCCCTTCGAATAAAAAATGGCGTGGGGTCCCCCCTATTTTTGTTAACCAGCCAGATGAAGCAGACCGCTGAGGCCTGGATTTTCAGGCTGTTAAGGAGCCAAGATCCATGGACCTTGCCAGCCTGATAATACCAGGCCACAGCAGTCTGCATATCTTGGCTGATTAACAAAAATAGGGGATCCCCTCGAAAAAAATTGGCGTGGGGTCCCCCCTATTTTTGTTAACCAGCCAGATGAAGCAGACCCTGAGGCCTGGTTTTTCAGGCTGGTAAGGATCCAATATCCATGGACCTTGCAAGCCTGATAATACCAGGCCACAGCAGTCTGTTTAGCTTGGCTGGTTAACAAAATAGGGGATCCCCTCGAAAAAAAAACGGCGTAGGGGTCCCCCTATTTTTGTTAACCAGCCAAGTAAAATGCAGACTGCTGCGGCCTGGTATTAAAAGACTGTCAAGGCCCATGTATTTTGGCCCTCAACAGCCTGATAATACCAGGCTACAGCAGCCCCACATTTGGCGCATCAAAAGATGTGCCAATTGTGGCACTTTACCCGGCTCTTCCCACTGCCCTGTAGCGGTGGCAAGTGGGGTAATAAGGGGTTAATGTCACCGTTGATTGCACGGTGACAATAAGCCCGGTTAATAATGGAGAGGTGTCAATAAGACACCGATCCATTATTAATCCCAAAGTTATTAAATGTTTAAAAAAAAGACACAGCAAGAAAAAAGTCTTTTAATGAAATAAAAGAGACAACACAGTTTTCATTTCTTTTATTGTACTCTCATTCCTGCGACGCCATCGATCTCCTGTAAAAAAAGAAAAAAAAAAAAACCAACAGTATACCACCTGTCCGACGCAGTCCATAGTAACGAGTGTCCCACGACGATCCAGCTCTGCTACATCGCAATGACAGGCAGAGCCTGTCATCGCGACGCAGCACAGCTGATTACCTGCTTCCCCGGCGGTGACGTCATCGGACTGACTGCTTTACGGCCGGGATTACCCAGCAGTCACTGCAGTTATCGCGAGAAACTGCATGTGACCGCCGGGGAGAAGAGGATGGCGGCCATGAAGCAGTCCAGGCCGTGACCGCCGGAGATCTTCTGCCAGGTAAGTGCCGCTGACTCCTGACAGACCCGACCAACGGACACTGACAGTGACAGACCCGACCGACGGACACTGACAATGACAGTGACAATCCCGATACCGGTATTCGATATGACGAAAATATCGGTATTCGGAATCGAAAGGCCGATACAGCTAATATCAGCCGATATCCGATATTTGCAGTATCGTATCGCTCAACACTAACCATTAACAAATATATCAATTGTAATTCATGCTATGTGGTATATAAAATTATGTGCACTACTTGCAATTTATCTTATATAGGCTGCACTACTAGGAAATTAAAAGTCAGGATCGCTGAACATTTGCAGGACATAAAGAATGTTTCTTCGAATCGCAATATTTCTGCTGCTGCTAAACATTTTATTTTTCAGCATGCTCGCAATGTTTCTTCCTTCCAAGTCACAGGTATTGAAAGTGTTAACCTGTCTGCCCGAGGTGGAGATGCACGTCAGCGACTCCTCACACGTGAAGCTTTCTGGATCTTTAATCTACATACCAGACATCCATTTGGTCTCAACAAAAGAAACAAATTGATGTTCCATTATTAATTTTATTTCTTTGCATTGATTTTATTTGTGCAAATATTGTTTTTTTTGTTTTTGTTTTTTTTCTTTATTCGTTATGTGCAAATTGTTCAAGGACTTGTCAAAAATCACATGACATTTTTTCTGATCGTGATTGGTCTTCCTTTGTCTTAAATATGTGCCTTTGTCTGAATATGTCAGCTGTGATAAAGATCCCTGT
The DNA here is from genome assembly GCA_033576555.1 of Oophaga sylvatica. Classification (NCBI taxonomy): domain Eukaryota; kingdom Metazoa; phylum Chordata; class Amphibia; order Anura; family Dendrobatidae; genus Oophaga; species Oophaga sylvatica. The sequence goes on along the minus strand of JARQOD010001156.1, from coordinate 10,535 downwards.
GATCAAAACGCATAGCTTTGTCCTGAGCTTGTCCAGGAGCATGCCATTATTCATGTTTTTATGAATCAATAAAGATGAAGATTTTATTGAAGCTGGATCCCTTTTTTCTTCATTTTCTCATGTATCTTCACGTTTGATCAAGCGGAGGATCCGTGCTTCTACAAACCGGTGAGCTGGTTAGCGTTCTTATATTTGTACTTTTGATTACCGTGCCCCCGGTTTCATGCTCAATATTTTCAAGTATTTTGAAAGTGGACTCAGTCATTAAGCTCAGGCACCAGCTTTATTATGGCATCTATTTTTGTTCAAGACAGATCTGTTAAAGCGGCACAAGTGTTTTCTGGTGATATTAATGAAATTCCAGACATGCCTGATCTGAATGAAAATATCAACAAAATTGAAAAACTTTTGCTTCAAGAAACAAAGTTGTGGTGGGATCATACTACCCTCCAAAATTATCTAGCTAAGGATATGATTCCAAGGGGCTTTGTATTAAAAAAATCCCCACTACAATTTTTTCTGACATTTTCATTGAAGAGTGGAATCAGATACTCAGTAATTGTTCTTCCAAACTAATGCAACTCATAGTCAAATATGAGAGTAATAAATTGGAGGATATTCAGAAACAAATGAATGATGCAGATACTGCGCTCACTGAATTTAAATCGTTGACTCAGTATGACTCACTTGTGGCTAAAATGCAAGATAATGTCTCTAGCCTAGAAAAGGATATCATGGACCGGAAAAAACGAAAATTTTCTCGTGATCTAAGAGACTATTCAACCAAGAAAGTCTATGACTGGGGCCATTGGGAGCGGGGTCATAGAACTCCTAAATCTATTTTAAAACGCAACCATGCTCTCAACGAACCGGTATCTAAACCACATGTCTGTTTCACATCCTCTGAGTTGGATTCATCTGACAATAATCTGAGTGTTTCCTCTAATGACAGTATTCACACCACAAAGTTTTTTCGTCATTCAAAAAACGTAAAAGACGGGGTGGCAGAAAACACCGACAAAGATCATGTCATGATTACACGCCGCAGGAAGAATTATCGCAAATAATAAACCATGATAATGTCTTGAATTTATCTGCATGAGACTTTACCAAAACGCAATTAGATGTTTTGTCCTTAGGTCTGAATTTTGTGCCCGATCAGAATTTCAATCTTTTTTCTACTATTTTGGACGTCAATAAGTTTATGCGAGACCTTACCATCAAAAAGCATTTTTTAAATCATTCTGATGAGACCCCTTTGCAGGAGTCGCTGACATATAATAATGAATTTACTGACTTGTCTTTCAGAGAACAGGTATCTCTCAACACTTTGCTTAGTTTGTCTACTCATTCCTATGATAATGAATCTGATACCATTCATGCACCTGTGTTTAAAACAAAAAATCCCTCTTTTTATCCCATTCAATCCAGGCCTGATTGCATGACTAAAGGTACTGCCACACTAAACAATCCCGCTAGCGATCACGATAACGACGCATACTAATGCGATCGCTAGCGGGATTGTTTCTATATCGCTAAATGCGGCCACATTTAGCGATATAGTTAACGACGCTATCGCCGTTAGCGATCTTCTTAACGACTTTAGCGGTACAAAAGTACCGCTAAATCGCTAAGAAAAGGTGCCACACAGCGATTAGATACTTACCCAGCGGGAGCGCCAGCGATGAAATAGGGTCCGGAACGATTCCAGCGACGAGCGAGATCACAGCAGGAAGCTCGTCGCTGGAAGCTGCCGCACTGAACAATATCGCTAACGGGATCGCTAAATAGTGACGTTTTTTAGCGATCTCGTTAGCGATATTGTTTAGTGTGGCATACCCTTAAATACCAGGAGGTGATAGAGAGGATTTAAAAATCCTTCATGATAGGGTTAAAATGGGCAGCAGCAGAAATCATTCCAATTTAACAAAAGCCCAGAAAACTGCATTAGATGAGATCAAAAGTATGTCAGATATAATAATTAAAATGTCGGACAAGGGTGGCATGGTAGTTATCCTGAATAAAGAGGATTATCATTCTCAAATTATGTCTCTCTTGTCTGACAGTGATGTATATGAAAAACTCCATACAAATCCCACTGATAAATTTAAAAGTGAGATTATCCAAATTATCAATGAGGGTTTCAGCCTTGGCATTCTAACCAAAAAACAAACTGATTATCTCACAGTGTCTCATCCTATTATCCCTATCATGCATGGTCTCCCAAAAATTCACAAGGATATGAAAATCCCCCCCCATGAGACCCATTGTCTCAGGGATTGGATCTTTAAATGAACATCTGGGTGAATGGGTTGACTCACTACTTCAACCACTAGTACAAATCACTCCTGGTTATATTAAAGATTCTAAAGAAGTGTTGAGAATGTTTTCCAAGAAAATCTGGTTTAAAGAATTTATACTTGGTTATGTTGTGATGTGACTTCTTTATATACCTGTATACCTTACAATGTTGCCATGACAGCGCTGCAGTTTGTCTTAACGGAATTCAGTAATTATTCCCAGGATCTCATTAATTATATTTTACAAGTTATTCAATTTTTATTAACCCACAATTTTTTCTCATTTGACAATAAATTTTTTTTACAAAAATCTGGCGTGGCGATGGGTGCGAAATTTGCGCCATCCTTAGCTAATCTTGTTATGTCATATTGGGAATATTTTTTATTTTTTCAGCTACTAATCCATTTATTGACTCGATTGCTTGGTATGGTAGATATATTGATGATTTACTCATCATTTGGAGTGGTGATGTACCTGCCATATCCGGATTTATTGATTATATCAATTCTAATTCATTCAACATACATTTTACTCATAAATTTCATCATAACAAAATTTCTTTTTTGGATCTTGGTTTATATGGGGTACATGACTCTGTTATTATTACTAAAACGTTCAGCAAACCTTGTGCTGGTAATTCTATCTTGCATGCAGCAAGCAGTCACCCCAAACATACCATTAAATCGATTCCTTTGGGTGAATATACCAGAATTTTGAGAAACTGCAGCGATCCTACAGCTTTGGAAACAGAATTTAATTGTGTGGATATAAAATAAAAAAACAGAAATTATCCTAAATGGTCATTAAAAAGAGCACGAACAATTGTAAGTAATAAAAATAGAGAGGATCTCATTAGTGGAGGGCGACAACAAAAAAATGATCTTGCAGTGAAACCATATTTTTGTGCTCAATATAGTCCTCAATTTGGGGACATCAAAAAAATCATTTTGAGATCGCTGCCTATTTTATATGAAGATCCCTCTCTTGCTGACATTCTTTCATCAGGTATTAATGTTGTTTCAAGGAAAGCGCCATCTATTGGTAACAAAGTTTCTCCAAGCATGTTCAGTAATAATTTCTCTTCTCATAAAACATCGTGGTTAGAACATAAAGGTTTTTATAAATGTGGCCACAATAGATGTGCACTTTGCAAATATGTTTGTGTAACGAAAACCTTTGAAAATAATGACAGCACTGCGATTTATACCATTAACAAATATATCAATTGTAATTCATGCTGTGTGGTATATAAAATTATGTGCACTACTTGCAATTTATCTTATATAGGCTGCACTACTAGGAAATTAAAAGTCAGGATCGCTGAACATTTTCAGGACATAAAGAATGTTTCTTCGAATCGCAATATTTCTGCTGCTGCTAAACATTTTATTTTTCAGCATGCTCGCAATGTTTCTTCCTTCCAAGTCACAGGTATTGAAAGTGTTAACCTGTCTGCCCGAGGTGGAGATGCACGTCAGCAACTCCTCACACGTGAAGCTTTCTGGATCTTTAATCTACATACCAGACATCCATTTGGTCTCAACAAAAGAAACGAATTGATGTTCCATTATTAATTTTATTTCTTTGCATTGATTTTATTTGTGCAAATATTGTTTTTTGTTTTTTTTTCTTTATTCGTTATGTGCAAATTGTTCAAGGACTTGTCAAAAATCACATGACATTTTTTCTGATCGTGATTGGTCTTCCTTTGTCTTAAATATGTGCCTTTGTCTGAATATGTCAGCTGTGATAAAGATCCCTGTGATCGAAACGCGTAGCTTTGTCCTGAGCTTGTCCAGGAGCATGCCATTATTCATGTTTTTATGAATCAATAAAGATGAAGATTTTATTGAAGCTGGATCCCTTTTTTCTTCATTTTCTCAGTGGAAAGGTGCACCTCACAACAGATGCATGGGCCAGTAGGCATGGCCAGGGCCGTTACGTGTCCATCACTGCGCACTGGGTTTATGTGGCGGATGCAGGCTCCACAGGGGACAGCGGCGGTGGGACAGTGCTGCCTAGCCCACGGTATAGGAAACAGTTGGCTGTAGGCGTTAGACCCTCCTCCTCACCCTCCTCCAGAAGCGAAAGCTTGTCGACAGAGCGCAGTCACACGAGCACTCCATCCGCAGCTGCCAGTGTTGCACACGAGGTGTCCTACTATCGAACAGCTAGTGGTAAGCGTCAGCAGGCTGTTTTAAAAATGATGTCTTTGGGCGCCAACAAACACACCCCGGAGGTACTGGCCGACTACTTGCAGCGAGAAACTAAGTCATGGCTGGGCAGTCTACATCTTGAGCAAGGCTAGGTAGTCAGTGATAACGGCCGTAATTTTGTGGCAGCCATAGCCCTGGCAAAACTCAGACACATATCTTGCCTGGCTCACACCTTGAAACTATTGGTGCAGTGCTTCCTAAATAATTATCCGGAGTTAACAGCCCTGCTCCATAAGGTGCGAAGACTGTGCTCGCACATCCGTCGCTCGCCCGTAGACTCCAGTCGTATGCAGAGGCTGCAGCGATCGCTCCCCCTCCCCAAGCACCACCTAATCATAGATGTTGCAACAAGGTGGAATTCCACCATGCACATGGTTGAAAGTCTGTGCGAACAGAGGCAGACTTTAATGCATTTGTGGGACGATACACGGGCAGGCAGTTTGAGGGCAGACATGGAGTTGTCGGGTGTGCAGTGGTCAAAGCTGAAAGACTTCTGTAAAGTCCTTCAGTGTTTTCAGGAATCCACACGGCTGGTAAGCGCAGACGATGCCATCATCAGCATGAGCATCCCACTTATGCGTCTGCTCATGCAAACTTTGACGCACATTAAGGATCAGGCGTCTGCAGCGGAGGAGGAAGAGGAGGAGGAGGAGGGAAGCTTTCATGACAGTCAGCCATTGTCTGCTCAGGGAACTGTCCTGGATGAGGTGGAGGAAGAAGAGGAAGAGGAGGAGGAGAATGAGGGGGATGATTTTGGGGAGGAGGATGCTTCTCAAGGGTCAAGCGAAAATGTTGGCTTGCCAAGGTCAGGTACACGGTTTGTGTGTGACTGGAGCGATGTGGATTTGGCAAAAAGTGCTCCTCCACCCACCACTGGCAGTGCATCATTGACACCTGTAACATTGGTCCACATGTGTGATTATGTCTTGAGGATCCTAAAAAGGGACCCCCGCATTGCCAAAATGATGAAGGATGATGACTACTGGTTGGCCAGCATCCTCGATCCACGCTATAAAGGCAAATTACAGAACATCATGCCACAGGAGAACCTAGAGCTAATATTGGCGAACAAATAAAAAACTCTTGTAAACCGTTTGTTAGAGGCATTCACAGCACACAGCAGCGGTGCAGGTTCTACCACGAGCCGTACTGGGCCAAATGGAAGAGGTGTTCATGGTGCACACAGCTGAAGTGGCATTGGAGACAGGGGTTTCATGACCATGTTGTGGACTGATTTCTCAAGTACCGCTCACACGACTGTTAATACTGAATCGATTGCAACAGACAGGAGACAGCAGTTGTAAACTACGGTTCAAAATTAGCTCTCCTCCCCTATAGATGTTCTCCCTCACAGTTCATTCCCCTTTGACTACTGGGCCTATGAACTGGACACCTAGCCTGAATTGGCACAATATGCTTTACAGGAGCTCGCTTGCCCTGCTGGTAGTGTGCTATCAGAAAGAGTCTTCAGTGCTGATGGATCAATCCAGACAGAAAGAAGTACCTGGCTGTCGACCTAAAATCTTGATGATCTCACCCTCATTAAAATGAACCATGCCTTGGTTTCAAAGGATTTTGTACCACCTTCCTTTGATGTCACATAGGTTGCCAGCAAAATGACTCGCTTTGTCCTCCTCTTCCTCAGACTTCTCCAATTCCTCCATTTGCAGATGCTGAATGCCCAGCCTAAACCTCAACATATGCCAGTTTTTGCACCTCCCTAACTGGGCTGTACCCCCCAAGGCCGGCGTCACCACCTGGCGCTCCAGGGCAAGTGCTGGAGCTCTGAGCAGGTGGGGGGGCCCACTCGCCGTCAGAGACACCCTGGCGTTCTATGAGGGGCCCTGTGCCAGTGCCGTCGCCCATGAGTGGGCCCCCCTGCTTGCTCAGGGCCCCAGCACTAGCAATACTTACCTCTCCCTGCTCCACTGCTGTGATGTCTTCCGCGTTTCCTGACAGTTACGTTCAGGTCAGAGCGCGAGATGACGTCACGTCCGTGCGCCCTCTGCCTCAACAGTCACAGTGAAGAGAGCTGGAAGATGGTGACGCTGAGGAGTCCAGAGTAGAGCAGTGCTCAGCCAGGAGAGGTATTTCATTTTTTTTGGGTAAATCAAGTTTATTTAGGTTTTTATACACATCAATCATTAATAACAGGAAGAGAAAAGAGCATACCTCTTCTACTATCACATGCAAAAAAAAATTATATAGCAACTTTAACTTTTCCCCAGAAAGTCATACATCTAAAACAAATGTTGGATGAGCACCTGAGGTGTTTGCTCATGTAGGCAATTATCATCAGTATTACTTTGTTTATAAATTTTAAAGAAGAAGGCACCTAGACTAAGACTCTAGGTCTACAAAAGAAAAGAAGACAGAAAAAACAAGGGGGAAAGAAGGAAAAGAAAAAAAAAAGAAAAGGGTGAGGGGGAAGGATTTTAACGAGTGGGTTAGGAAATATGGCTCCATCCAGTAGGTAAACTCATATGACCCATCATCTATGGGTCTATCAACCAAGAGTCCAATTCTGATGATTCTCTAAACATAACCCAGGGGCCCAAGTGTTATATACCTTTCCTGTGTCACCATTCAGTTGTCCTATCAGCTATTCCATTTTATATATGTCGTTGAGTTCCATCACCAAATCTGAACGCAAGGGAACCTTTTCCTGTTTCCAAAATCTGGTAATCACGTTCCTGGTAGCAGTGAGAATATGTCTAAGAAGACCTTTCTTAAATCTAGAAATCGAGGAGCTACACAAGGACAGCAAGGCCACCTCCATTACGGGTGTAATTTTGGTTAGAAACAGCTTGTTGCAGAGATCAAAGGATGCTAACCACAGTTTCTGAATGAGTGTGCAGTGCCACCAAATGTGTACAAATGAACCTCTATTTTTTAAGCATCTCCAGCACGTATCCGGTGTTGTTGGATAAATTACGTTTAAATCTGATGGGCATCTGTACCACCTCAACAAGATTTTGTAGCTCTTCTCCTGTGATGTCGAACACAGCGATGACCTGAATGTGCATAAGAGAATCTTTGTTCTTTCTTCAACTGATAAGGGTCTACCCAAATCAATCTCCCATTTTGAAAAAAATGCTGGGAAATCTCTTGATGGGGTCTGCCCTTGTTGGAAGGTTTTGTATAATAAAGAGAAAGTGTGATCTATAGAGTTTTTTGATAAACAAAGAGTCTCAAACGGAGATAATATTCTGTATGGATCGGATTGTTTGGCTAATTTAATAATAAACCTCTTTATTTGTTCATAAAAGAACCATGCACCTGTTGGCGGCTCCTTGTCCCAAAAAATGTCCTGGAGAGACCTCACCCTGTACTTGCAACATAATCATGGACTATGGGACATGAAGCTCTATTTTTATGTAGATAAGTGTCTCTTTTTAATCCTGCAGGAAAGGATGGATTGTCATATATAGGAGGTAGGGCACCAGAAGACGAAGAGACTCCCAGCTCTCGACTCCCTCTTTTGATACATGATATCATGTTTTTGGTGAGGAAGGGTAAAGGTATATCCCGTTCTTCCATCGGGGACCAAATAACTATACGGGAGTCACGTCCATTAAGATCATTTTCTAATGTAACACATTTTTTTTGGTTTTTATTATGAAACAGCTCTAAAGTACATGTACCAATTGCTGCTTGACTATGCATATCAAAATCTGGCAGACCTATTCCCCCTTCTTGCTTCGATCTCCTTCACAAAAATTATGAAATACGTGCTCGTTTTGTGACCAAATTAAACGAGTAATCGCTTTTTTAAGACGTGAGAAAAAGGAGGCAGGTAAATACAAGGGGATTGTTTGGAAAAAATATAGGAACGGGGTAATAGATCCATTTTAATAGTGCTCACTCTTCCAAACCAAGATAAAGGTAGTTTATGCCATTTTTCTAAGTCTAACTCAGCTTTATGTAAAGCTGTCTTAAAGTTTGCTTCATAAATATTAGATACTTCGGCGGTGATTTTTATTCTAGATAGGTAAGAGAATCTGAACACCACTTAAAGGGAAATTAAGCTGCCAAACTCTCCACCTCACTTGCTTGGATTGAAATATTGAGAATCTCCGATTTGTGGGTATTAATTTTGAAGTTGCTCAGACGACCAAATCTATGTAATTCTGAGATAATATTTGTGAGACATCTGTTGGCCCTCACGGAAACCTGGATACAGGGTTCTGACACTGTCTCCCCTGCTGCCATTTCCTATGGTGGCTTACAGTTCTCCCATTCCCCAAGACCCGCAAACAGACATGGTGGTGGAGTTGGCATACTCCTGTCCCCACAATGCACTTTCCAGGTCATCCCCCCAATTCCATCACTCATTCCCTTCTTTTGAGGTCCACACCATCAGGCTCTTCCGTCCCCTCTCCCTCAGAGTAGCAGTCATATCGGCCCCCAGGCTCGCCCACCCGGTTCCTTGACCACTTCTTAGCCTTGCTGCCGCACTTCATGTCCTCAGAACTACCAACCCTTATCCTTGGAGACTTCAACATCCCCATTAACAGCCATGCTTCCATATCTGCATCTCAGCTTCTATCACTAAACACTTCTCTAGGCCTCTCACAGCTTTCAATCTCTGAGACACACAAGGATGGTAACACCCTTGACCTGGTCTTTGTCCGCCTCTGTTCAATCTCCCACCTAAATAACTCACTGCTTCCACTCTCTGACCACAACATTCTCTCCTTCACCCTCACAAATCCTCGACCACCCCAGCGCACTCCTACCTACCACACTTTCATAAATCTACAAGCCATTACCCTCAGACACTTTCAGACTCCCTACACTCATCACTGTCCCCAATCTCCTCTTTTTCTTGTCCTAATCTGGCTGTTCAGCACTACAATGACACTCTTAGAAGCACCCTTGACCAAGTAGCACCGCTCACCCTCAGAACCTCCAAACACACAGTAAAACAGCCCTGGCTCACATTGCAAACTCGACTTCTTCAGCGATGCTCTAGGAGTGCTGAACGCCTCTGGAGAAAAACTCTGCACACCAGAAGACTTCATCCACTTTAAATTCATGTTAAGAACTTATAATGCTGCCCTTCACCTCGCCAAACAGACCTACTTCACCACCCTGATCTCCTCACTAGCCAACAACTCCAAGAAACTTTTTGACACTTTTCACTCCCTCCTCAGGCCAAAAGCACAAGCCCCTATCACAGACATTTGTGCTGACGACCTGGCCTCCCACTTTATAGAAAAAATAGATACTATCCTCAGGAAATCTGCTCTTAACCACCAAATGCTGTGACTCCCATCCCACCCTGCATTTCCCCTGGCTCACTTTCCACATCTGATCCCATCACAGAAGAAGAAGTCTCCAGACTCCTCTCTTCCTCTCGTCCGACTACATGCACTACCCGACCCCATTCCCCACATCTCCTCCAGTCTCACAATTCACCTAACTGCAATCTTTAATCTCTCACTCTCCTCTGGCATTTTCCCATCTTCCTTCAAACACTCCATCATTACTCCTTTACTAAAGAAACCCACTCTCGACCCTTCCTGCACAAACAACATGCAGACCGGTCTCCAATCTCTCCTTAATCTCTAAACTTTTGGAGCGCCTAGTCTACTCCCGCCTCACCCGTTACCTCTCCACTTACTCCCTTCTAGACCCTTCACAGTCCGGCTTCCGCCCCCCTACATTTGACTGAAACTGCACTCATCAAAGTGACCAATGACCTTCTGACAGCAAAACGTAACGGCGACCACTCTCTGCTCATTCTTCTCGACCTTTCTGCAGCTTTCGACACAGTTGACCACTGTCTCCTACTGTCTAGGCTCCATTCAATAGGTATTAAGGACATTGTTCTCTCCTGTTTCTCCTCCTATCTTTCAGACAGCTCCTTCAGTGTTTCGTTCTCTGGCTCCACTTCATCTCCTCTTCCTCTCACTGTCGGTGTACCCCAGGGCTCACTCCTTGGCCCCCTTCTCTTCTCTCTCTACACGGCCCCAATTGGACAGACCACAGCAATTTTGCTTTCATACCATCTTA
>JARQOD010001155.1:82128-107525 GCA_033576555.1 Oophaga sylvatica | reverse complement strand
TTCTTTGGGCGATGGGCCCCCCCCATCTCCCGGGTGTGCCAAGTACATTACGTGTATGCCATTTGTGGTAGATGTTTTGATGGATGCGTCACCCGTTTTTGGTTTTCCCTACCTTTGGACAGAAATACCGATGTAAAGGGTCTTTTGGAGCAGCATGAGGCCCCTAGAAGTGTGCATGGCCCCGGGCAGTGTGCTCCCCCTGGACGGTGTGCATGGCCCTGGAGCGGGTTTGGAGGGCCCCTGGAGCAGCGTGCTGCCCCCGGAGCAGCGAAACTTCCCCCTGGGCAGCGTGGGGCCCCTGGAGCGGTTTTGGATGGCCCTCGGAGCAGCGTGCCGGCCCCCGGGCAGCGTGCAGGGCCCCCGGGCAGTGTCTGGCCCCTGGAGCGTGTGCAGGGCCCCCGGGAGGGGTTGGATGGCCCTGGGAGCAGCGTGCCTGGCCCCCGGGCAGGTGCATGGCCCGGAAAGCAGGGGCCCCGGCCCCTGGAGCGGTGTGTCCCCCCTGGAGCGGTTGGATGGCCCTGGAGCACATGCGGGCCCCCTGAAGAAGCGTAGGGCCCCCCCGGAGGGGTGTGCAGGCCCCTGGAGGGGTGTGGGGCCCCCGGGAGCAGGTTGGATGGCCCTCGGAGCAGCGTTTTGGCCCCCGGAGCAGGGAAGGGCCCCCCGGGAGCAGTGTCCCTGGCCCTGGAGCGGTGTGCAGGCCCCTGGGAGGTTGGAGGGCCCCTCGGAGCAGCAGCATGGCCCCTGAAAGAAGGGCAGGGCCCCCGGGGGTGTGCTGGCCCCTAGCGGGTTTGGAGGGGGCCCTGGGACACGTGCCGGGGCCCCCGGGCCGTACATGGCCCCTGGAGCAGCGTCAGGGCCCCCTGGAGCAGGTTGGTGGCCTCGGGCAGCGTGCCGGGCCCCGGAGCGCGTGCAAGGCCCCCCGGGCGTGTGCCGGCCCCCGGGGCGGTGTGCGCCCCCTGGAGAGGGGGGATGGCCTCGGGCGTGCGGCCCCCCTGAAGAACGTGCTGCCCCGGGAGGGGTTTGGGCAGGGCCCCCGGGGGGGTTTGGAGGGCCCTGGAGCAGCGTGCCTGCCCCGGAGCAGGTGCCTGGCCCCTGGAGCGCGTGCAGGGCCCCCTGGAGGGGTTTGGATGGCCCTGGGAGCAGGGCCGGGCCCCCCGGGGAGGCAGGTGAGGGCCCTGGAAGTTTCTGGCGCTGTGGTGAATAGCTTTGCATTTTTTTAGTATTTTGATGCTTGGAGACGTCTGATGTTCTGAATATTCTGCTTCACGTCGATTCTCAAGAACCCATTCCTAGATGAAAAAACACAGATGAAGATGATGAAACATTTCAGGCCGACCCCTTGGACAGACCCACATTGTCCATCTCCTGCGGGAAGAACCGCACATTAAGCTGTGGCTCATGACCATGCGGCCGGCTCCGACAGGTGCCACATAACCAAAATGTTCTACAGCAGTGATCGCACGGTGCACACTTCCATGAACGCTGTGCAGAGCTCCACGTCACCACCACACGTTGGGGTCCAGGAAGCTGAGACACGGGGTGCTGTTTGCAGGCTGCTCCCAGAGTGCTGCAACGTAATCCAGTGTCTGAACTTGTCCCTGCAGCACTTGTGACATGGGAAATCTGCACCATGACCTTTATCTGTCAGGAGAACACAAAATCTGTCATCCTATAGAGCCACAAAATTAAGAAAAAATCCTTGTGATCGCAAGCTTTCTCCATGTCATCGGCGGCGCAGGCAAAAGCGGCACAGTGTGCGCAGCGTGCAAACAGAACGGGTCATTTCTAGAAACGTCCGCTTAACCTGGGAGCTCTAGATCCCAGGATTTCCTGCGCTTTTTGTATCAATTTTGTATTCACACTTTCCGCAATTGTATAAGGTAAAATTCATCCTCCTGCACTTATTGTATTAAGATTGCATTCACCCTCTTGCACTTCATGCATTAAGGTTATATTCACACCGTTCTGTTATGGTGGTTGTACAACCTTCTGCACATGTAAAGCGTTATTCACCCTCTCATCACAGAATGACTGCTCGAGGTCATTGTATTAAGCGCATGTTCACACCCTTTGCAGCTTTCATACTATAGTTACATTCTCCCACCTGTACTTGTCTTATTAATATTAAATATATGTAGATTTATTTATTCACCCTCTGGTATTAACAGTATTAAAGTTCTATTCACACGTTATATTCACAGTCTACTGCACGTGCATTAAGGATATATATATATCCACTATATAAAGACACATCTGCAGGTTTTCCTCAATATCTGACATGAAATCAGAATAAACCTTTCCTACTTTAGGTCAGATAGAATTACCAAAAATTATTATTTCCCAAATGCCGGAATAATGAGAGAGAGAATATTTACGGCATTTTTATTACTTATCGAAAAGTCAGAAGTTTCCATCCACTGAGATTACTATGCCTTTAACCCCTTTCTGACCTTGGACAGGATAGTGCCAAGGTCAGATCCCCCGCTTTGATGAGGGTTAGGATACGTAGCCCGGTGTCACCGGGTCCTGTGTCCCTATTTTGAACTGTCTGTTGTGCAGAGACTTTGCTGAAAGTTTTGTGTGATTGCCGCCATTACAACGCCACGAGGCGCATGGAGAAGGGGCGTGCCATCGTGGGCAGAGCCAGAGTGAGAGCACGAAAAGTGAAGTGTGGCGCGAAGAGAGCAGCTGGCAGAGAACAGGGAGCTGAGGCCTGGAGTCACGGCGTGTACCGCTCACCCCGCTGGCAGAGCAACAGCCTGGTAAGCCAGTGGAACCGCAGAGCCTGGCTAAGATTAACTAGGGGGAGAGAGAATGTCTCACACAGGAGAAGATATAGCAGCGGACGCCACTGCAGCCCCCATAGTGCCGCAAGATGCAGATGTGGCGCACCTGAGGGTCCAGTCGCCACAGGTGTTGCATCTCACCCAGAGGTGTGACACCTGACTCTCAGGTAAGGAGGGAGCACCCCTTAGACTCCAACACCGCATCTAACACACCATGCCAGCTGAGCATACGGACGGACCCTACGGGAGGATGGTCTGACTCAGCCTGGTTAGGAAAGGGTGTATAACTGGGTGGGTGGAGTTTAGGCAGCACTTAGGCTGCATGTTAGAGTAGAGAGCAGCCAGTCTCTGACTGGATCTCCGTCTGAGTACATCTCAGGGAGAATCTGCTCTAGTCAGTCCTGGACTAGGGCTTCTCCTGAGCTGATCTTGGGAAGTAACTGCCAGAGGAGCGAGAGGGTCTGGCAGAGGCAGTGATTAAAGCTGTAGCCCATTCTAGGATTAGAGGGACCAGGCCAACACGGGGCACGGCCCCTAGACTAGCGGGACAGCTTCAGGCTCTGCTAGTAAAGCCGACAGCGGTGGTCACTTCATGGGCCATTGTGATATTCCACCAGCATCTCTACCGGAAGGCAGCATTTACGGGGTCAAGTACGTGCAGATAAAGGATTGATCTGTTTACCGAAAGGGCTCACAGCTCCCTTCGTCTGAGAGCTCTGACTGGGTGAAGGTGCATGGAAATAAGGAGTAATAGCACGGAGAGGAAGATAGTAGGCCGGAAAGGAACATACTGAAAGGGAGTCTTTGGGAGTGCGACCAAACTACCTGGGATTGCTGGACCCCACCCCTGGAGGACACAGTGCCAAGCGGGCATCTGTATCGTACCAACAGACTGTGAGTAAAAACCCTGAAAACTGCATTTGGACTGTCTCCTAGAGTTATTCCAGCGTCGCACACTCCCCTCTGCTACATCGCAAGCACCATCCCTGCACTACCACACCTATCTGCCCTGGAAGGACACAGCCTCACCTGTAGGAGGCTTATCATCTGGCTGCACAACACCATCCCTTCCAGAGGACCTGCGCAGCAGCACTGGTCACCCTGACCAGATACTACAGGTGGCGTCACGAATCATCATACGAACACTAATCCCCTGTAAATATCCCCTTTTTTGGTGAGCGCTCAGGGCCAGGGACTGAGCCGTGGCTGCCGTGACATCCCCCATAGAAGTCAACGGGCTTGGTGCCGAGTTTCCCCACAGCCCTGGCGGGCGGCTCACAGAGGCAGGTGCAACTGCAGCCCCCATAGCACAGCAGAATCTAGCGGCCAGCACAGCCAAGCCCCCAGAGCGCAGCAAGATCTGGCAACCGGCGCTGTAGTCCCTATATGCCGCTCTCAATGCCATATATACCTGGAGCGGCCTGGCTACACAATACTCAGGGGAGCCGTATACCCTGAGCAATTCCAGGGAGAGACTGTGCAGTTTATTTGATGTATATCCCCTGTCTGAAAGCCAAAAAGTAAACATTCTCATGGGACAGGTAACTGAGCAGCTCAAAGAGAAGTGAAGTCCTGCAGGACGCTGATAAAGAGACTGTGAAGCAAATTCTGGCTAAGCTGAGGAGCACCTCTGACACCCGCACTGGGCAGAAATAAAAATGAGGTTCTTTGGGTGCAAACAAAGGGTGCAGGACAGTATACGGGACTATGCTCTTAACCTTCTGGAGGCACTGCGGGCCATAAAGCAGATTGACCCAGACAGCGTGCAGGATGGAGACAGATTGTTGAAGGAGCAGTTTATTGAGGGACTCCTGTCCAGCACCCACAGGTCACAGCTGCGCATCATGGCCCAACAATACCCTGACCTGAGCTTTGCAGACTTTAAAGACAGGGCTATTCGGGCGTTACACGAACCAAATGTCAGCGTCCAGCACCCCCTAGGCGCCCAGCAATTACATACCACCAGGAGGCGGCATCCTTCCCTCAGGCCCCTGCTGAGGCCGACGCACAGACCCTGGATGATGACCCGTCTGCAGTTCAGGAGCTGCACTAGCCAAAAACACGTGCAGTCCTTGCAAGTGCCCCAAAGGAGAGGATAGAGTGAGCCTCCAGTCCAGAAAACATTCCATGGTGACGGCGAAAGAGGATCCCAACAGTCAGAGGGAGAGACAACCATCGCTAATGTGATAGAAAATTGTCTTGCCGAGGTTATTGTTTTGTTGCAACAGGTAGCCGAAACTGCTGGTTCCAGTGAACAACGGGTCCTGCACAAGGAGATCAAGGCCCTGATGCAAAGACAGCTGGTAGAGCTATCTGTCGGAGAAGTCGACAGTGTCAGAGTGAGTGATGCATTCCCCATTGCGATACGCCCAAGGAGTGAAATGTTAATTTGGTGTCGGGCAGCCATAGGCCTCAGAGGAAGAGATTACCAAGCCCTGGTAGAACCAGTGTACTCTGATAGTAGGACCCACTATCCTGACAGCCAGAGGGTAGTTGATGTACTCAAGGGGAGGGTACCTGTACGCATCTTAAATTGGAGAGGAGGAGGCCAAACTACCTCGGTATGCCACCGTTGCTAAGCTGTTCACCGTCTGTAACAACGCAATTCAGACAGCAGAACACTTGTCTCGTCCGACCAGTCGGAGGACAATGGCTCTGAAAAACAGCTGGAGGATTGGTGTCAGCAGCTGCACGTAGGCACTGACTCCACCCTTCCACACCAAAAGAATGAGGTTTACCGAGTATGAACGGGTATTCAGCAAACACCTTTAGACTTTGCACAGGTAAAAGGGGTCCAACATCATTATCCCCACTGGAAATCATCCGCCCATTAAAGAAAGGTACGGCCTGTACCCCCAAATCACTACCAATGTGCCAAGAGTATGTTACGAGAGATGAAGGAGGCTGGGGTGATTAGAGACAGTTGTAGCCCCTGGGCAGCTCCATTAGTCCTCGTTAGAAAGAAAGACGGTACAATGAGGATGTGTGGTGACTACGAAAACTTAACAGCATTACCACAAAGACGCCCATCCGTTGCCTAGGATAGAGGAATCACTAGCTGCACTGAGAAATGCTAACTATTTCTTACCTTAGATCTCACTATGGGTATTAGCAGGTTCCCGTGGCAGAGGCAGACAAAGAGAAGACCGCCTTTACAACATCAATGGGCCTCTCAGAATTCAACTACATGCCGTTCGGGCTTTGCAAACGCGCCAGGAATGTTCCCAGAGGTTGATGGAGTGCTGCCTTGGACACATGAATTCGAGACAGTTCTGTTGTACCTAGATGACGTCATTGTCTTCTCCAAGACCTACGGGAACATTTGGAGCACCTGGCCAAGGTGTTCGAAGCCCTGTCCAAATTTGGCCTAAGGTGAAGCCGTCCCAAAAGCCCCTCCTGAAGGTGCAGTACTTAAGCCACGTAGTGAGTGCGGAATGCATGGCGCAGACCCTGACAAAGTCACTGTTATCAAGGACTGGCAGAGGTGGTGGCCCTCCCTCGGTACTCGGTGCCCAGCCGCCACTATTTCTACCAGTGTGCCATCCACACATTACACAAGCACGACCCCAAAAACATTACCTAACCACGGACGCGTGGACAAGAGCTTGTGGGCAGGACGGTACATTTCACTGATGACCCACTGGGTTAACATTAGAGAAGCCGGGACCCATCGTACCTTGGGATGGAACCCGTCCTCTCGACACTGAGGATTGCGGGCCCTACATCAATAAGGCTTGCCCCTACAGTCTACAGCACCACATCCTCCTCTACAGCCTCCATCACTGAAAATGACCACATCAGTCACAAGCTGGAAGCACTGCAGCACTTGCACAGCCAAGCGGCAACAGGCTGTGCTGAAGTAATATGATTAGGTGACAAACCGCAACAATGCTGAAGAGTTTGTGGACAGCTCTGAAAGAGCAGGCAGATCTGGTGGCTCACACCACTGACCTACAGCCAGGCATGGTCATGTGTGACAGTGGCTGGAACCTGGTGGCGGCTCTGAGTCGAGTGCACACATGTTCCATGCCTGGCCCATGTGCTAACCTCGTGGTTCAGCGGTTTCTCAAAACCTACCCCCTAGTGTTGTGAATGAGCAGAGGCTCCCTTGGTGGTTACAGACATACTGAACCTTCCAGAGAGGAATGGCAATCGGGGATCCGGATGGACTGATATAAGGGAGGTTCCCTCCCATGTGGTTGCCGGTGATCAATTGTTCTTGGTCTCAATTGTGGTCCTGGTTCATTTTGAAGTTTGCTGGTGTCTTGCTGCATCTGCTGTTTTTCAGATAAGATATCCTGCTTTTCTTTTTGGCTTTGCTATTTGATTGTTTTTGACTTTGTGGAGGTCAGCCAGGTCCCCTCTGGGGCCTGAGTCCTCCAGTTTGGCTGAGCCCGTTGTTTTTTATTTGCTTTTTCCTGCTTTTTCAGCGGTGCGGTTGGTTTTTTTACCTGGATCTGTTTAGTGGGTGGGATTGTGTATCCAGTTTTTTTGTAATCAGAATTGTTGGATTTTTTAGGGTTTTTGGGTTGGAAAAGTAACTTCCTGTCCTTTCCTATTTGTCAGCTTTGTGGCCCCAGCGTTTGCTCAATCTGTTTTCGGCCTCGTTTGTGTTTTTCTTTGTTAACCGCCATTATATTGTTGGGGGCTGCCTTTCTTTGGTGCTCTACTCCGGGGCAGTTAGCTTTCCGTTTCATCTTTGGTTTAGCTAGTTCGGCTGTGACAGGAGTCTAGGATCAACGTGGGAACGCCACGGTTCCCCTTTTAGTTGTGTGGTTAGTTCAGGTTTTCTGCAACCTTGTTCCAAATTCAGGGTTGGATGCCCTGCGGTTGTTTCCTGTCCTCCTCAGTACCGACTAAAACCCGTAGCGGCGAATCTGCTTGTCAAAGTACACGCCTGTGTGCCCTTTTAGAAAGCAACTACAGCTTCCGCCGCCCTTCCGTGCTTCGAGCGTTTGCGCTCCGCCTCACGACTGGTGTGTGATTCCCCACACTTTGGAAACTCTACACTGCAGATGTTGGGAAGGTTTGTGACAGAAGAGGACAGTTGTTGACTACCAGCTCAACAAAGCTTGGTTTCAGTTCAGACTTCACATAAGACCTCAGGAAGTGGAATGGATTCATATGAAAAAATAACGTGGCACACCAAGAAGGTGCCAGGTAGGTTCCCACACCGTATTTAATAGAAATGAACCGGCACTAACTTTGTAAGTGAGAATAAGATTTTATTCACAGTATAACACGAAATTTTTCGGTCCTTTCTGGCCTTATAGCCTAATTTTAAAAAACGAAAAAAAAAATTATATTAACAAAATAAAATAGTACAATCAAAATTTTGGTCAAAGTAAAGGGAGAGTGTTGTTACAATGCTTCAGGAGATTTGGGAGCAATGAAGGTCAGGTTGGTTCAGAGTATCAAAAAGGGGAAAAAAATATATATGGTAGGACTACGATACTCTGGGAAGGGGGGGTTGTTCCACATAGGGAAAAAAGAAAGGGGCTGGATTTGGGTAGGGAAAATAAATAAACGGAAGTGCCGATTCTTTTATGTAAAGTAGTTTTGTCCTAGGCCTTGATGGAATACCCTTGTTGGTGGGGTGAGTGAGGAGGGACAATGCCTCTATTGCACTGTAACCTTAGAAACAGCGCAAAACATAGATCCCTAAAACAAACTTCATGTGATGGTAAGGGTTGGAGCCGCTTCTTTCTGTGATAACCTTTGTGAAGGAGTCGGTAGTGGGATAGGTTCTGCATTGGACGCGGTTTCCACCGCTAGTCTGGTGCAGAGAAAGCTAGAAAGCGCTTTTGAGGAAGAGGCGGGGACTATATGTCAGTCAAACAGGATTAGACAGGAATGGGTGGCAGGAATTAATGGACATGTGTTCCGTGAATATAGGAACCAGAGGCCGTCCTCAGGTGGGGGAGTAAAGGGCGCGTGCGATGGGAAAGTGCCCAACAGGAGACGTGGCGATTATAGTATCAATACAAGGGCTAAAGTGAATGAAAGGAGGCTTTAAAAGCGAAGGGTTTACAGCAATAAAACATTGCGATCTTAACATTACTTAAAGCGATATAAAACGGCTTGCAGATCAGTTGCGTCAAAGGGGCATAAACAGTAATTTAAGTATGATTTAGTCATTATCATAAGATATGGAAACAAATTGCAGGCAAAAGGAATAAAATTAAAAACACCTAACGAGATCAAAGCCATGGGTAAAGCGGTGTGTGTAAAAAAGACTGGAAAAGGCAAATTACATACCACATAACCTCCAGGTACGATCTCTGCCCTTAATCCTTACAAAAGATAAAAATATATCATTAAACCTGGGATAAAGGGGGTGCATTGTCGTGATGGACCGCTCAATTACTCTCTGAGGCCTCCGCAATGAAACTACTATTTATCAGAAATTACCGGTGATCCCACCAATGATACCCCCATTAGGACCACTAAGAAACATTGGATGCGGGCATCCTGGACAGTAAAATAGAGTTTTAATCTCTCATAATCGATTCCCTGTATTCTACATATCCCAAAATCCTAAGAACCTCCAGCAACCCCCTGGCAGGCAATCGTGGCCGCCTCGGACTCATTTTTCACCATGGCAATTATCTAGAAAAAATCTTACTCCTCTAATCAAACTAGCAAATCATTCATTTTGGAACTGGAGCGTTTCTGGAATGTCCGTTCTTCAATCCAGTTTCCAGTAATTTCCCTTTAGTCACATTTGAGTAAAAGACCTCTAACTTCCAAACCTCATGAGAAGGTTACGGTCTTTTCCACGTTACTTGAAAAATCGGACTTTAACCAGCAGGATCGCTCTCTGTTGGATTGTTAACCATCGTACTTAAAAAACTACTTTATGTTCCAGGATGATTTCACCTCAGATACGCGGGGCCGCCCAAAGGGCTCAAAGGCACCCCCTTGCAAATTGTACTGGCCCATTTTGAGGAGAATTGATTTCCCCAAACCCTCTATTCAAGAACAAAGCCATTGTCTGGAAACGTTACATAGACGTGTCTTCTGATTGGGGGGGCATTCGGTCCTTAGCACTCTTTCATCAATTTTGAAATTGCTCTTGGCCGGACTCAGCTTTCCATCTCACACGACCCTCCAGGACAATTTTCCTGACACTGTGTTATAAAAGGATTCCATGGTTTTTTTTCCACTGATCTTTATTCAAACCGACAGATCGTAAACTTACTTCATTTTAATAGCCCTCCAGTCCCATGAGAACCTTCCGACTCCCAATTCATCGGGTCAAAAAGACCCCTTTCCGATCTACCACTCAGGAAAAACCCGCCTCTCAGAAATAATTCAAAATTTAGAGAGAGGGCATCCACAGGGGTTTGGACGTTCCAGAACTACGGTCCCCGCAATAAAAGTATGGGGGGCAGATTGCTTTCTACCCATTACCACCCCTATGCGTATATATTGCACAAATCCATTCCAACTTGGCCGCTCCTCCGATGCGCACCGGACTTAACCCCTTCACCCCCAGGGGGTTTGCACGTTAATGACCGGGACAATTTTACAATTCGACCACTGTTCTTTATGAGGTTATAACCCGGAAGCTTCAAGGATTTCGGATTTGAGTTGTTTTCTCGTGAATATTGTATTATGTTATGGTAAAATTTTCTTCCTATAATTGCGTTTTTTTTGAAAAAAAACGCAAATATGGCGAAAATTTTGAAAATTTAGCAATTTTCAAATTTGAATTTTTATTCCCTTAAAAACAAGAAATTGTCACAAAAATAGTTAAGAAATAACATTTCCCCATGTCTATTTAATCAGCAATTTTGGAACAAAATTTTTTTTTTTGGAATTTTTTAAGGGTTTAAAGTTGACCAGCGATTTCTCTTTTCAACAAAATTTACAAAGCCATTTTTTTTTGGACCACCTCTCTTTGAAGTACTTTGAGGGGTTACATACGAAAATACCCAAAGTGGAACCATTAAAAAGCACCCTCAGGTATCAAAACCACATTCAAGAATTTTTAACCCTTTCGGGCTTCACAGGAACTAAAGCAACGTGGAAGGAAAAAATGAATATTTAACTTTTTTAGCCCAAAAATGATCTTTTACCAAACTTTTTTTTTTTTTTTCACAAAGGTAAAAAGGGAAAATGGACAGTAAGGTTGTTAGCAATTTCTCCTAGTACGCCAATCCCATTGGGGGGAAAACCACTGTTTGGGAACGGCAGAGCTCGTAAGGGAAGGGCACCGTTTGATTTTTCAAACTAAAATTGGCTGAGTTGGATTGGACGCCTGTCGCGCTTCGGAACCTTGATGCGCCTAAACAGGGAAACCCCCCACAGTGACACCATTTTGGAAACGACCCCCTAGGTACTTATTAGATTGTTGTGAGCATTTGAACCCAAGTGTTTCACAAAGTTTTAATCCTGGGTGTGAAAAAAAAAAAAAAAACTTTCCACAAAAAATTTTTTAGTCCTAAATTTTTGAATTTTCCCAAGGAAATTGGACCCCAAAAGTTGTTGTCCAATTTGTCCTGATAGCTGTACCCCCCTATGTGGGGGTGGAAAAACTTTTGGGCGCCGGAGGGCTTGGAAGGAAGTGTAACGTTTGGAATGCAGACGTTGATGGGGTCATTTCCGTTTGCAGTGCCCCAGATGAGCCTAAACAGTGGAATCCCCACAAGTGACCCCTTTTTGGAAACTAGACCCCTAAGGAACTTATCTAATCTTTGGTGGCACTTTGAACCCCCAAGTGGTTCACACAAGTTTTAATGCCCCCGGGGATAAAATAAAAAAATCTATTTTTTTCCCACAAAAAATTTCTTTTGTCACAATTTTTTATTTTCCAAGGGTATCAGAGAAATTGGACCCATAGGTTGTCATTTTCCCCGGTCCTGATGCCCCATATGTGGGGGGAACCACGTTTGGGGCACGGAGAGCTGGAAGGGAAGGAGCACCATTTGACTTTTCCAACCAAAATTGGCTGGAATTGAGATTGGATGCCAGTTGCATTTGGAGAGCCCCGAGTCCTAAAACAGTGGAAACCCCCCACAAATGACCCCATTTGGGAAAAGACCCCTAAGGAACTTATCTAGATCTTTGGGGGAGCAATTTGAACCCTCAGTGTTAACACAAGTTTATAACGTAGAGCCGTAAAATTTAAAAATCATATTTTTTCCACAAAAATGATCTTTTCACCCGAATTTTATTTTTCCAAGGGTAACAAGACCCAAAGTTTTGGCAATTTGTCCTGATACAGATACCCCATATGTGGGGGTAAACCACTGTTTGGGTGCATGGCGGTTTGGAAGGGAAGGAGCGCCGCTCACTTTTCAACGCAGAATTGGCTGCCAATGTGTGTTTGGGACTCGTCTCCTAACAGTGGAAACCCCCCAAAGACCCATTTTGGAAACTAGACCCCCTCAAGAACTTACTGTGTGTGGTGAGAAATTTGAACCCAGGTGTTTCACTAAAGTTTATAACACAGCCTTTTAAAATAAAAAATCCTTTTTTTTTTTTTCAAAAATGATTTTTTCGCCCCCAATATTTTATTTTACAGGGGAACAGAAAAAAATTGAACCCAAAAGTTTTGTAAATTTGTCTGATACGCTGTACCAATATGTAGGAGAAAATCTTATGGTCACGTCAGGCTCGGAAGGGAAGTATGAGTTTTGGATTGCAATTTGATGGAATTCTGGGGGCGTCATGTCGCATTTGGAGAGCCCTAACGCCTAAACATGAAACCCCCAAAGTGACCCATTTGGAAAATAGACCTACAGGAACTTATCTAGTTGTGGTAGCACTTTGAACCCGAAGTCTTCACAGAAGTTTATAACCACGCCGTTAAAAATAAAAAATCCTTTTTTTTTTTTAAAAAATGATTTTTTCGCCCCAATATTTTATTTTACAAGGGTAAAGGAAAATTGGACCCCAAAAAGTTGTTGTCCAATTTGTCCTGAGTACGTGAACCCAATTTGTGGGAGAAACTTTATGGGGCATGTCAGGGTCGGAAAGGGAATAGTGCGTTTTGGATTGCAGACTTTGATGGAAGGTCTGGGGGCGTCATTCGATTTGGAGACCCTGATCGCCTAAAACAGTGGAAATCCCAACAAGTGACCCCATTTTGGGAAAAAATTAGACCCAAAGGAACTTTTTTGTGGTGGTGAGCGTATGAAGCCCCAAGTGCTTCACAGAAGTTTATAAGTACGCCGTAAAAAAAACAAAAAAATTTATTTTTTTACAAAAAAAATTTTCGCCCCCCGTTTTTTATTTTCCCAAGGGGGTAACAAAGAAATAGGCAAATTTCCAATAATCTTGGGGTCCAGAGTACGCTGAACCCCATATGTGGGGATAATTAGTTTGGACGAAATGGCAGAGCTCAAAGTAGGAAAAGTTTGACTTTTCAAAGCAGAATTGGTGGAATGGAGATCAGAGCCAGTCACATTTGGAGAGCCCCGATGTGCCTAAACAGGGGGAAACCCCCAATTCTAATCCAACCTAACCCCCAACAAACCCCCCTAACCCTAGTCCCAACCCAATCCCAACCCAACCCTAATCAAACTCAACCCTAATCCAACTTTGGCCAACCCTAACCCAAATTTTTGCGAAACCCTAACCCTAACCTAATGGGAAAATGGAAATAAATCATTTTTTTATTTTTTTTTTTTCCTAAACAAGGGGTGATAAAGGGGGGTTTGATTTACTATTTATAGCGGTTTTTGTGATGGCAGCTGTCACGTAAAAGCGCTTTTTTTGCAAAAATGTTTTTTGCATCGCCACATTTTGGTGACTATAATTTTTGCATTTTTGGCCCAAAGTCAGTGAGGTTTAATTTTTGGGACGAGGTGAATTTTTTGGACCCATTTTTGAGCAGGTGACATTTTTTGTCGCTTTTTATTTCGATTTTTGGGAGGTTGAATGAAAAAAATCACAATTCATGAATTTCTTTTGGGGGGGGTTTTTTGTTCCGCGTGTGGTAAAATTGATAAAGTTTTTATTCTTGGGTAGCGATTATGGCGATACCTCAATTTTATCATTTTTTTAATGTTTTTGCGCTTTTATAGAATAAAAAAAAAATTTTATATAAAAAATAATTATTTTTGCATCGTTTTTTGCGACTATAATTTTTATTTTTTTGTGATGATGCTGTGTGACGGCTCGTTTTTTTGGGGACAAATGAGTTTTCAGCGGTACCATTTTATTTTTATCCGTCTTTTTGATCCGTGTTTTTTCCCCTTTTTGTTCAGCGGTATGAGATAAAGCATGTTTTTTTGCTTTTTTTATTTTTTTATTTTTTAAGGGTTCCAAAAGGGGTTAACTGTGGGACAGTTTTTAGGGGGGTGTTAGGACCGGGTACCTATATGTGTATTTTATTGTTTTATTTTTTTATTTCAATAAGTAATGAATTTATGGGGAAATTAATTTTTTTTTTTTGGATTTTTTTTTTCACATGTTTATTTTTACTTTTTTTTACTTTTTTATTTGTCCCAGGGTGGGAACATCACTGTTTTTCATAGATCGCGGGTGACAGTGTGCCAGCACTCTGTCACACCAGCGCGCTCAGGCAGTGCAGGGTTCCAAGTGACTGCTCTCAGAGGATGAGGAACCGCCTCCCTCAGGACCCAGCGCCATCTTGGATCCGGGTCTGGGAGGGAGGAAGCCTCGGAGCGCGAAAATCGCCTGGTCGAGGGCAAGGGGGGCCAGGGAGCCCCCACACTGCGCGATCCTCCCCTGTGCCCCAGTACAAAGCGATCATGTTTGATCGCGGTGTGCAAGGGGTTAATGTGCCGGGAGCGGTCCGGACCGCCCTGACACAAGTCAGGGTGTCACTGGATAATAGCAACCGGGGCGATTAGTGCGCTCCTCGGGGGAGGCAGCTAACGCCTATGACGACTATCCCGCCATGGTCAAATGGCAGGGTTTTATGGAGGATAGTAGTTAATGTCAGAGAGGGGTTAAAGAATTCTTTGCTTTTCTCCCATGCTTCCGTGACCCAACCTAAGGGATGCTGATCAGGTGACTTGGCCCTAAAAAATCAGGAACACCAACAATTCCGAAAAACCAAGACGGGGCACTTTCCCAGTCTGGGATCACTCAATGTAATAACGTACTCAGAGGAGAACCATCCTCCCCATTACGGGAAAAACATTTAGAGTCCGTGTTTCTTTTTGGACCGGCCTTCGTGAATACTGATTAAGTGTCTTGTGGGTTATTTATGTTGGGGGGAAACTAGTCAACCGTAAAACCGATTTTCAAAACACAAATAAAACCCATAAGATGTAAGAAAAACTTATCCCCACCCCCCCACACCACTTCATAAACAATGGGGCTACCATGCCCAATTAAAAACCAGTTTTGGAAAAATACCACATTCCCCGGGGGAGGCGACCGCTCGTCAATTGAAAGGAAGGGGTATTGGATACACACCCTGACCTCTATCACTAAGGGTCTAACGGAATACGATTTACTTCCTCGTAATTTGCATATGACACTGAGGCTATAATTCCCCCCCCCCTTTTTATAATCACTTGCCATATACCCACATGATATGTTGTCTCACCAGGTGTTTTTTTATTTAATAATCGTGCGCCATTTTCCATACTGTCTTCTGATAACGCCTATACCAAATGAATTTTGTGTGAACCCTTTTACTTTATAAGATGTAAGTTTTCACTCACCTCATTTACCACATGCGCTTTGATCTTGTTAGGTGTTTATTAATATTCTTGTTGCCTGCAGATTTGTCTTCTTACTGTTTATGATAATGACTAAATCAGTTCATTTACTGTTATGCCCTTTGAGCATCTGATGCGCAAGTGTTATGTATATCGCTTAAGTAATGTTAAGATGCAATATTTATTGCTGTAAACTCCTTTATGTTGTACTACAGCCTCTCTTTCATTATTTAGGCCGCTTGTAATAAATACTATAATGCTGCCACGCATCCTGTTGGGCACATCCCATGCACGCCGCCCTTTACTCCCCCCACCTGTAGGACGGCCTCTGGTTACCTATATTCACTTGGAACACATGTCCTTTTACTTTGCCACCTCCTTCTTCTATGCTTGTTGAGCATATATCCCGCCTCTTCCTCTCTAACATGCTGCTTTCTAGCTTTCTCTGCACCAGGCACGGTGGACACGGTCCAATGCAGAGCCTACCTATACGGAACTCCTTCAAAAGCCTTTGGGCAAATAGAGGCTTGGTCCTTTCCATTCACCCACCAAAAAAGGCTTTATTCCGCTCTTTTTTTTTTCCCTATGTGGATAAACCCCCCCTTCCCAGTAGTATCTGTGACGTGAAGGTCCATGATATGGACCAAAAAGTTTCGTTATATGTGAATAAAAATCTTTATTTCACTATACTAAAGTTGATGCCGAGTTCATTTTTATTGGAAGGAGTGACATAGTACCATCCTCCAAAACTTTGGACTCCACCAAGATGGGAGCGGCGTGACCCATATTAGCATCCCTCCATTTTTGTCTTCTGAAATGCTTCTGTCCAAAGGGATGCATTGCAGGCGGAGCATGTGAATGGAGCAAGGAACCTACTGGGTGATTACACAAAACCCAAAAGCTATCTCATCCCAATGGGATTGGGGTGACAATTAGGAAGGGGGAGGAGGAAGAAAGGAGTGTTTATGCGTATTATGTATACCTGGAATTGTCTACGTTGTTCGTGTGGATGGTGACCTAGGACAGGGATGAGGAGGAGGGAGCAGGTCAGTGTCTCATGGTGGGACATGGAAGTCTTGCCTGTTAGCGTCTGGCAACTGGTTGGTTTATGTTACACGTTGACCGGACCCTTGGTTCTCAAATTTTCGGTGCAGTCATTATGGTTGTGACACTTTTTAGACCCATGGTACAAGGGAGAACTTTTATCTTTTATTCCTGAGGAGGAAGGTCTACTAAATGGGATAACAAAGGCCTTTGTTGCGTTTTATTGAAAAAATTCCCTTGAAAATTGTGGCGGGCAAGGCACAGTTTTTGGACAAAAGGAGTCAGGCAATAGAGCATAACCCATCCAGCAGAGGCAGGACACGC
This sequence comes from Oophaga sylvatica, assembly GCA_033576555.1. Lineage (NCBI taxonomy): Eukaryota > Metazoa > Chordata > Amphibia > Anura > Dendrobatidae > Oophaga > Oophaga sylvatica. The sequence continues at coordinate 90,727 of JARQOD010001155.1, read as the reverse complement.
CAAGTCTGGGAGAGTTTTCTCAAACCCTCCCATGCACAGGCCTGAGGGGGGGGGGGTATTCAAAAGGAGGGCAAAGTTGGGAAATTGGGGGGAGTACCTTGCTGACCGTACCAAAAATTCCCGTGTTCCTCTGTCCTTAATTTATTGGGTCCCAAAGATATAGTGGCATGAACGGCTCCCACTGCAGGTTTTCGCTTCAACACTGAATTTCCATTGCAAGTTCTTCAGCTTCAACCTGCTTCCAATTCACTGCAGGTTCTTCGCCTCAACACTGCAATTCTCCGTGCGGTTCTTCACTCAAAAATGCAATTATCCTTGTAGGTTCTTCGCTTCAATATTGCAATTTCCATTGCGGTTCTTCAGCCTCAACACTGCCGTTATCCATTGCAAAGTTCTTGCCCAAACTGCAATTCTCCACTGCCAGATCTTCAACCTCAACACAGTATTCATGCATAGGCAAAATATGGGATACACTTCCTTTGTGGGAACATTGTTTAGGAGACCCCTGTACTTCTCTTAAAGGGTTATGGGGGGGCATCCTAATTTTTGGCAGCCCTGCCACCATCAGCAAAATAACAGTATGGGAGACCCACTTTTTAATAATGGGAACCGCAAAGATAGCGGCTGGTGGCCCTTAAGAATAGTAAAGGCCGCCGATGGCCCTAAAAACATAGGCTTTGTGACTTACAGAGTCTCTCCCCAAAATGAAAAGGATGGTTTTGATGATGTGTACAGCCACATGACCGGATAAGGTTGTTAAATGTTAAAAGGGAATTTCCCAATGAATGCTTTGTATTAGTTTTTAAAAAATGTAATGTTCAAAAACAATCAAAACGCTCATGGAAATAGCCCAAGGGTGGGAAAAAACATTTTTTTCCACTATTTTCCACAATTTCTAGGGCCCTCTAAAGACCTCGGGGGGGGCCCCCGTAAAAATACTGAGTTCCCGTAGACTTACATTGGGTCGTGCTGGGTTTATCCCCCCGAGATTCCAATAGTCCACCGGCAACCGAGCTTTTGTGCTCGCCCATCATAGTGGGAGCTCTTGTGCCAGCATGTACAGCTGTTGAGGTCCTGGGTCATATCTACCTGATGAGTTTGGAGTCCGGCTTCGGTCATCGCGTGTGGAGCTTGGCAGGGATCTGGAAGCTAAGTGTGGTGTTTTTTGTCCTTTATATTTGTCACTTCCCCTTGTGGTTTATCTGCAGTTGGTGAGGTAGCGCCCTTTGCCAGCCAGTGCACTAGCCAGGTGACAACGGGGATGGGTTCCGAGGCGGTGGGGGGAAGGACCCACTTGGGGCGTTGGAGAGTGGAGGACGGCCCCAGGATTGAACTCAGGTGGCGACCATCCCCCATTTTCCCATCAGTAGGGCCTTCCTCGCCCATACCATCCTTGTGTGTTTGCGCCATTCGCTGCCGACCACCCGTTGGGTCGATTCACATCATGAAAGCAACACAACCCCAAAGCGGATTATACACCCACTGTTTAAGGTTGGCAGATGTTCTTTTCCGAAATTCTGGCCCTTTTTTTCCACACATTTTATGTTGCATGTGCCCTTAAAAACCGAGGTGGAATCGTGATTACTTGTGGTTTTTTTAAAAAGTTAAATGCCGCTGTCATTCTTGATAGGGCATTTCCATGCTTCCGGAAGTCCGCCACTAACCCAGCCCATCGTGTGCCTGTCACATGATAGCGGGTGCCGAGGCTTGGATGACAAGGGGGGGTCGGCCGTCGTTGTTCTATGACCCCCCCTGGGCCGGCGTTCCAAATGATGATTTTTGCTGAACAGGGGTTGAATTGAAGTTATGTATCCCCGTTCAAGTCCCCTAAGGGAATACTGAAAAAAGAAAAATAGAAAAAAATGTTTTTGAAAATTTTTAAAAATCAAAAAAATTAAAAGTTGACATCCCCCACTTTGCCCAATTAAAAAATAAAACTATAACATGTTTGGTATCGCCGGTCAGAAAGTCGATCTCTCAAAATTAAAAAGAATTAATTCGATGGTAAATGGCGTAACAAAAAAAAGTAATTAAAGACCAAAAATTATTTTTAGTTGCTGCAACATTGCAACAAAATGCAATAAACAGGTGTTCAAAGCATGGTAATCTACCCAAAACGTCAGCTCGGAGAACAAAAATAGGGTGTGTGGGAAATAAATATTTGACCCCTTGCGATTTTGTAAGTTTGCCCATGACATGAACGTCTATAGTTTTAAGGGTCGGTTATTTTTAACTTTGAGGTAGAAATCAAAAATGAAACCAGAAAACACTTGTATTAAAATTATATAAATGTTTTGCTTTTGCAGTGAGAAAAAGTATTTGACCTTGGCAAACAACGAATACTTGGTGGTAAAACCCTTGTTGGAGCGCAGCGTCAGAGTTTTCTTTTAGGTGTGATGAGGTCGGAGGTTTCATCCTCTCCTTTTTGCGATCATCTTAAATCTTAAGATTTGGGCTCTGCTGGAATAGAGTTCCCTCCTCATAAGTTTTCTAGGGATGAATTTGGGAGACTGGCTGGCCACTCCATGACCTTAATGGGCTTTTTTGGCCACTCCTTTTTTGCCTTGGCGTTGTTTTGGGCTTGTCTTGCTGGAAGACCCTTCCACGATCCATTATTTAAGTCCTGGTGGAGGGAAGGAGGTTGTACTCGGATTTTACGGTTTCCTCCCCCATGCTTCAGTGGGGACGGTGATCTTTGGGTATAGGCAGCATTTTCTTCCTCCTAGCACGGCGAGTTGATTAATGTCGAACCTCAATGTTCCCGAGCCCAAACCTTCTCCAATCACTACAGAATATCCAGGGTTCATTGGGAAACTTCAGACGGGCGCACATGGGCCCTTCTTGAGCAGGGGACCTTGCGGGCCTCAGGATTGTAAACCTTTACGGGAATGGTTCCAATGTTTTTCTTGGTGACTGTGGTCCCGCTGCCTTAAGATCTTAACAAGTTCCCTCGTGATTTTTGGTTTTATTTTTGATTTTATCACCAGTGTTAAAATTAACCACCTTAAAATTTAGAATGTTCTGTCTTTGTCAGTGGGCAAAAACGAAAAAACAGCAAGGGGCAAATACGTTTTTTTCCCACTGTATATTTATCATGTACAAGTAGTTTCAACCCCCGCAGATTTAGTGGTTTGATAAGTCAAATAAGTTGAGCCTTCAATGCAAACGAGAGTGGAGTTTATTAAAAGAAGCATAAATTTCAAACAAAAAGTTTGTTGCCGTTGAATTTTAAAAATTTTAAACAAAAAGGTGGGTCAATTTTATAAACCCCTTGTTTAATTTCGGGAATAACCCTTGTTTTCAATTACAGCAATAAAGTCTTTTTATAAGACCTGATCGGCCGGCACAGGTTGGGAGTTTCTTGGCCCACCCTCCATGCAGATCTTCTCCAAGTTATTAGGTTTTTGGGTGTCTCGTGGACTTTAATCTTGAGTCCTTCCCAAGTTTTCAATTGGGTTAAGGTCGGAGGGCTGACTGGCCACTCCACACCTTGCTTTTTCCCTCTTGAACCAGGCCTTGGTTTTTCTTGGCTGTGTGCTTTGGGCTTGTTTGTTGGGAAGATGAAATTACGACCCATTTAAGATCCTTGAGGAGGAGCGGGGGTTCTTGGCCAAAATCTCAGGTAGGCCGTGCTATCCATCCTCCCATGGATGCGGACCAGATGGCCAGGCCCTTGGCTGAGAAACAGCCCCCCCAGCATGATTGCTGCCACCACCATGCTTGACTGTAGGGATGTATTCTGGGGTCGTATGCAGTGCCATCCAGTCTCCAAACGTCACGTGGTTGTGGTTGGCACCAAAGATCTCGATCTTGGTCTCATCAGACCATAAAAACCTTGAACCAGTCTGTCTCAGAGTCTCCAAGTGATCATGAGCAAACTGTAGACGAGCCTTGACATGACGCTTTGAAAGTAAGGTCCCTTTACGGGCTCGTCTGGAACGGAGACCATTGCGGTGGAGTACGTTATTTATGGTATTGACTGAAACCAATGTCCCCACTGCCATGAGATCTTCCCGGAGCTCCTTCTTGTTGTCCTTGGTTAGCCTTGACTCTTTGACAAGCCTGGCCTCGGCAGGGAGGAAACTTTCAAAGGCTGTCCAGGCCATGGAAGGCTAACAGTAGTTCCATAAGCCTTCACTTACGGATGATGCTCCCAACAGGGAGACAGGTAGGGCCAACTCCTTGGAAAGGGGTTTTGTCCCCTTTCCAGCCTTGTGACCTCCACGATCTTGTCTCTGATGGCCTTGGAATGCTCCTTTGTCTTTCCCATGTTGACCATGTATGAGTGCTGTCACAAGTTTAGGGAGGGGTCTTAAATAGTCAGAAAAGGCTGGCAAAAGAGATCATTAATCCACACATGTGAAGCTCATTATTCTTGGTGCCTGAACTACTTTTTAAATTTACTTTAGGGGGCCCAAAAACAGAATTCTTGTGGTTTGAGGGGTTGAATAATAAAATGACACTCTGAATTAACTTTTAACGTTTTTAAAAAAAAAAAAAAAAATTAAAACAAAAATTTTTTGCTGCAGTGATTTCCCACTTCCAGGCTGATCTACAGTACAAATGTCACAATGCCAAGTTAATTCCGATGTGTAAACCCAGCTAAATCTGCAGGGGGTTGAATTACTACTTGTAGGCACTGTATATTTTTTATATTGTGAGACAGTAGGGTATGTGTGATGAATGGGGTGTACATTTCACCTAGGTACTGTGCTGTATGGTATAAGGGAAATGTGTGGCTTTGTAAACCTAGTGGTAGAGAAAGGTCACTACACCTTACATTCAGTACACACTTGCAGCTCAGGCCTGAAACCATTCAGTTTTAAATTTTAGGAGACCAGAAGTAGGTGTCTGTGAACACAGTCAGAGAGCTCTTAGTCTGGACACAGGAGGGGTCCAGGCAAGAAGGTGTCTCCAGGAGTTTGAGCTGTCTCATCTGGGTGCTCGATGTACCCCGGACACAGGAGTAGTCTCTGTGAGAATCCATGCGATAGCTGCTGAATAGGGGGAGCTCTCTCAATCTGGACGTTGAAGGTGCCTCAGACACAAGGAGGAGACTCGTGAACCTCCATGCTGGTAAATACTGAACATATGTTGTTGTTTTGGCCCCGGCTGTTAAGTCGGGACCGGATAGATAGGGAAATCTATCTAAGTGTAGTAAGTGGCTAGACAAGCCCAGGTCTTATGTTTATGATTTGTTTTTACTGTTTGCCGTGTGACTTTAATAAAGCTGGTTGCGGCCAGTTTTCATCAGAACTGCTGTCTGAATGAACTGTTTCTGTGCCACTTGTCTACCCGGACGGCGATCTCAGAGCTATATCCCCTGAAAAGCTTAAATATATATATATAATATATATATATATAACATAATGTATGTACAGATAATTATAGGGATCACCAGTGACTTTACACAGGACCTCTGTATACAGTGTATAGTGTCAGGTACAGTAACACACTGACTCACCAATGACGTCTCTAGGTGAAGTCCTTCATCTTTGCTTTTCTTTTTCATGCAGCGCAGACCGCCATCACTTCTAGCCAGGGACCCGTCTTGCATAAAATAACAGTTATCAGAGCACCACTTCAGCGCACATTCACCACTTTTTTCCATTTCTTCTACACTACACAGCTGAATTACAGATGTCCACACACCATTAATATATAATTGGTTATTATGCAACCCACCATTCCAAATATAAATTATATAATCCACCAGCTATAAATAGTCATTTCCCCGCCTAATAAATATATAAATTAATTATATGTACTCTTTCCCCAATTCATTACCAGTCACTGCATCCTCATGCCCCCCACTATGTATCCCCCCGCTCCCTCACTTAATTATATTTACATGCCTATTCAAAAAACAAAACACACAAGTGGTTGGCAGCTTTTTGGTCCCAGCACCGCTCTGTAGCTCCTGTGACGTCACAACGCTAGGTCCCCCCGTCGGCCATCTTTCTCACGCTGGTATCCAGGGACGCCACCGGCTGGGGCCCTCCCAGGCTCTTCGCAGCCTCCTCGTTCTCCTCTTACCATGTGAATGCCTTTGGCTGATCATGCATGGTAGCATCACCATTACAACCAGACGGAGGAACCTCAGCTCCGCACAGCGAGCCTTACCCTGTATCACGCAGGCAGCAGCAGGCCCCTCATATGACCCACTAGCGGGCTCTGAAGGATCAGTTCATGGATCCAGTCATTGATTAATCATCTAACGTCACATGGTTCAGTATCACTGGGATATTATAATACAATATCTCTAAGGTGCATCATTATTAATTGTCACTATACACTCCAGCGCGGTTTTTCAGCTTCTACCTATAGTTAGATGCCCCTTCAGCCCATTCATCATCATGTCTTCTCTCTCCCACCCTCTATTCTTATCAACAGCTCTCCCACATTCAATACATCATGACTCCCACCCTCAAAATTCAGTATTTGCTCTTCCCACCTTCAATACAATTGCTGTCCCCATCACTCTCTCAATTAATCATTTGCAGTCTCCCGTCCCCCCTCTCCCCACTTTATCATGTGAAGTCCCCTTTAACCCCCACTTCATCATGTGCAGTCCCCTTTTACCCCCACTTTATCAAGTGCAGTCCCCTTTTACCCCCACTTTATCATGTGCAGTTACCCTCCCCCATTTTCATGTGCGTTCCCTCTCACTTTATCATGTGCAGTTACCCTCCTCCCCACTTTATCATGTGCAGTTACTCTCCTCCCCACTTTATCATGTGCAGTTACTCCTCCTCCCCACTTTATCATGTGCAGTTACTCCTCCTCCCCACTTTATCATGTGCAGTTACTCCTCCTCCCACTTTAAAGTGGCCTTTTACCCCACTTTATCATGTGCAGTTTACTCCTCCTCCCCACTTTATCAAGTGCAGTCCCCTTTTACCCCACTTTATCATGTGCAGTTCCTCCTCCTCCCCACTTTATCATGTGCAGTTACTCCTTCTCCCCACTTTATCATGTGCAGTTTACTCCTCCTCCCCACTTTATCAGTGCATTTCCCCTTTTCCCCCCACTTTATCATGTGCAGTTCCTCCTCCTCCCCACTTTATCATGTGCAGTTATCCTCCTCCCCTTTATATTCAGTTACTCCTCACCCATTTATCATGTGCAGTTCCTCCTCCCCACTTTATCATGTGCAGTTACTCCTCCTCCCCACTTTATCATGTGCAGTTACTCCTCCTCCCCACTTTATCATGTGCAGTTCCTCCTCCTCCCCACTTTATCATGTGCAGTTACTCCTCCTCCCCACTTTATCATGTGCAGTTACTCCTCCTCCCCACTTTATCATGTGCAGTTCCTCCTCCTCCCCACTTCATCATGTGCATTTCCCTTTTACCCCACTTTATCATGTGCAGTTCCTCCTCCTCCCCACTTTATCATGTGCAGTTCCTCCTCCTCCCCACTTTATCATGTGCAGTTCCCCTCCTCCCCACTTCATCATGTGCAGTTACTCCTCCTCCCCACTTTATCATGTGCAGTTCCTCCTCCTCCCCACTTTATCATGTGCAGTTCCCTCCTCCCCACTTCATATGTGCAGTTACTCCTCCTCCCCACTTATCATTTGCAGTTCCTCCTCCCCACTTCATCATTGCAGTTCCTCCTCCTCCCCATTATCATTTGCAGTTCCTCCTCCTCCCCACTTCATCATTTGCAGTTCCTCCTCCTCCCCATTATCATTTGCAGTTCCTCCTCCCCACTTCATCATTTGCAGTTCCCCTCCTCCCCACTTCATCATTCGCAGTTCCTCCTCCTCCCAATTATCATTTGCAGTTCCTCCTCCCCACTTCATCATTTGCAGTTCCTCCTCCTCCCCACTTCATCATTGCAGTTCCTCCTCTCCCAACTTCATCATTTGCAGTTCCTCTCCCCACTTAATCATTTGCAGTTCCTCCTCCTCCCAACTTATCATTTGCAGTTCCTCTCCCCACTTCATCATTTGCAGTTCCTCCTCCCCACTTCATCATTTGCAGTTCTCTCCTCCCCAATTAATCATTTGCAGTTCCTCCTCCCCACTTCATCATTTGCAGTTCCCTCCTCCCCACTTCATCATTTGCAGTTCCTCCTCCTCCCCACTTCATCATTTGCAGTTCCTCCCTCCCACTTCATCATTTGCAGTTCCTCCTCCTCCCCACTTCATCATTTGCAGTTCCTCCTCCCCACTTCATCATTTGCAGTTCCTCCTCCTCCAACTTCATCATTTGCAGTTCCTCCTCCTCCCACTTCATCATTTGCAGTCCTCCTCCTCCCACTTCATCATTTGCATTTCCCTCCTCCTCCCACTTCAACATTTGCAGTTCTCCCTCCCCACTTCATCATTTGCAGTTCCTCCTCCTCCCCAACTTCATCATTTGCAGTTTCCTCCTCCCAATTCATCATTTGCAGTTCCTCCTCTCCCCACTTCATCATTTGCAGTTCTCCTCCTCCCACTTCATCATTTCAGTTCCTCCTCCTCCCAACTTCATCATTTGCAGTTCCTCCTCCTCCCCACTTCATCATTTGCAGTTCCTCCTCCTCCCCACTTTATCATTTGCAGTTCCTCCTCCCCACTTCATCATTTGCAGTTCCTCCTCCCCCCATTATC
>JARQOD010001155.1:0-82028 GCA_033576555.1 Oophaga sylvatica | reverse complement strand
CCCACTTCATCATTTGCAGTTCCTCCTCCTCCCCACTTCATCATTTTGCAGTTCCTCCTCCTTCCCACTTCATCATTTGCAGTTCCTCCTCCTCCCCACTTCATCATTTGCAGTTCCTCCTCCCCACTTCATCATTTGCAGTTCCTCCTCCCCACTTCATCATTTGCAGTTCCTCCTCCTCCCCACTTCTCATTTGCAGTTCCTCCTCCTCCCAACTTCATAATTTGCAGTTCCTCCTCCCCACTTCATCATTTGCAGTTCCTCCTCCTTCCCACTTCATCATTTGCAGTTCCTCCTCCTCCCCACTTCATCATTTGCAGTTCCTCCTCCCCACTTCATCATTTGCAGTTCCTCCTCCTCCCAACTTCATCATTTGCAGTTCCTCCTCCCCACTTCATCATTTGCAGTTCCTCCTCCTCCCCACTTCACCATTTGCAGTTCCTCCTCCTCGCCACTTCAACATTTGCAGTTCCTCCACCTCCCCACTTCATCATTTGCAGTTCCTCCTCCTCCCAACTTCATCATTTTCAGTTCCTCCTCCTCCCAACTTCATCATTTGCAGTTCCTCCTCCCCACTTCATCATTTACAGTTCCTCCTCCTCCCCACTTCATCATTTGCAGTTCCTCCTCCTCCCCACTTCATCATTTGCAGTTCCTCCTCCTCCCCACTTTATCATTTGCAGTTCCTCCTCCCCACTTCATCATTTGCAGTTCCTCCTCCTCCCCACTTCATCATTTGCAGTTCCTCCTCCTCCCAATTAATCATTTGCAGTTCCTCCTCCCCACTTCATCATTTACAGTTCCTCCTCCTCCCCACTTCATCATTTGCAGTTCCTCCTCCTCCCCACTTCATCATTTGCAGTTCCTCCACCTCCCCACTTCATCATTTACAGTTCCTCCTCCTCCCCACTTCATCATTTGCAGTTCCTCCTCCTCCCCACTTCATCATTTGCAGTTCCTCCTCCTCCCCAATTAATCATTTGCAGTTCCTCCTCCCCACTTCATCATTTACAGTTCCTCCTCCTCCCCACTTCATCATTTGCAGTTCCTCCTCCTCCCCACTTCACCATTTGCAGTTCCTCCTCCTCCCCACTTCACCATTTGCAGTTCCTCCACCTCCCCACTTCATCATTTGCAGTTCCTCCTCCTCCCAACTTCATCATTTACAGTTCCTCCTCCCCACTTCATCATTTGCAGTTCCCCTCCTCCCCACTTCATCATTTACAGTTCCTCCTCCCCACTTCATCATTTGCAGTTCCTCCTCCTCCCCACTTCATCATTTGCAGTTCCCCTCCTCCCCTCACCATTTAATTCATTTTATAAAGAAAACAAAAACTTTTTGTATACTTACCTCCCAGACACTCCCCAGCAGCGCGGCTCTGCCTCCAGCGTCCGGTACATGTCATCGAGAATGCGATGGCGGCCCTCTGTACTGCTACTCACCAGGCCCCATACAGCAGTAAGAGCAGTAATGCCCTGATGGCGGCCCTCTGTACTGCTACTCACTCAGCCCCATACAGCAGTAAGAGCAGTAATGCCCTGATGGCGGCCCTCTGTACTGCTACTCACTCAGCCCCATACAGCAGTAAGGGCAGTAATGCCCTGATGGCGGCCCTCTGTACTGCTGCTCACCAGGCCCCATACAGCAGTAAGAGCAGTAATGCCCTGATGGCGGCCCTCTGTACTGCTACTCACCAGGCCCCATACAGCAGTAAGAGCAGTAATGCCCTGATGGCGGCCCTCTGTACTGCTGCTCACCAGGCCCCATACAGCAGTAAGAGCAGTAATGCCCTGATGGCGGCCCTCTGTACTGCTGCTCACCAGGCCCCATACAGCAGTAAGAGCAGTAATGCCCTGATGGCGGCCCTCTGTACTGCTACTCACCCAGCCCCATACAGCAGTAAGGGCAGTAATGCCCTGATGGCGGCCCTCTGTACTGCTACTCACCCAGCCCCATACAGCAGTAAGGGCAGTAATGCCCTGATGGCGGCCCTCTGTACTGCTACTCACCCAGCCCCATACAGCAGTAAGGGCAGTAATGCCCTGATGGCGGCCCTCTGTACTGTTGCTCACCAGGCCCCATACAGCAGTAAGAGCAGTAATGCCCTGATGGCGGCCCTCTACTGCTCCTCACCGGGCCCCATACAGCAGTAAGAGCAGTAATGCCCTGATGGCGGCCCTCTGTACTGCTACTCACCCAGCCCCATACAGCAGTAAGGGCAGTAATGCCCTGATGGCGGCCCTCTGTACTGCTGCTCACCAGGCCCCATACAGCAGTAAGAGCAGTAATGCCCTGATGGCGGCCCTCTGTACTGCTACTCACCCAGCCCCATACAGCAGTAAGGGCAGTAATGCCCTGATGGTGGCCCTCTGTACTGCTACTCACCCAGCCCCATACAGCAGTAAGGGCAGTAATGCCCTGATGGCGGCCCTCTGTACTGTTGCTCACCAGGCCCCATACAGCAGTAAGAGCAGTAATGCCCTGATGGCGGCCCTCTGTACTGCTGCTCACCAGGCCCCATACAGCAGTAAGAGCAGTAATGCCCTGATGGCGGCCCTCTGTACTGTTGCTCACCAGGCCCCATACAGCAGTAAGGGCAGTAATGCTCTGATGGCGGCCCTCTGTACTGTTGCTCACCAGGCCCCATACAGCAGTAAGGGCAGTAATGCCCTGATGGCGGCCCTCTGTACTGTTGCTCACCAGGCCCCATACAGCAGTAAGAGCAGTAATGCCCTGATGACAGCCCTGTGTACTGCTGCTCACCGGGCCCCATACAGCAGTAAGAGCAGTAATGCCCTGATGGCGGCCCTGTGTACTGCTGCTCACCGGGCCCCATACAGTAGTAAGGCAGTAATGCCCTGATGGCGGCCCTGTGTACTGCTACTCACCCAGCCCCATACAGCAGTTAGGAAGTAATGCCCTGATGGTGACCCTGTGTACTGCTACTCACCGGGCCCCATACAGCAGTAAGAGCAGTAATGCCCTGATGGTGACCCTGTGTACTTCTGCTCACCGGGCCCCATACAGCAGTAAGGCAGTAATGCCCTGATGGCGGCCCTGTGTACTGTTGCTCACCAGGCCCCATACAGCAGTAAGGGCAGTAATGCCCTGATGACAGCCCTGTGTACTGCTGCTCACCAGGCCCCATACAGCAGTAAGGGCAGTAATGCCCTGATGACAGCCCTGTGTACTGCTGCTCACCGGGCCCCATACAGCAGTAAGAGCAGTAATGCCCTGATGGCGGCCCTGTGTACTGCTGCTCACCGGGCCCCATACATAGTAAGGCAGTAATGCCCTGATGGCGGCCCTGTGTACTGCTACTCACCCAGCCCCATACAGCAGTAAGAGCAGTAATGCCCTGATGGTGACCCTGTGTACTTCTGCTCACCGGGCCCCATACAGCAGTAAGGCAGTAATGCCCTGATGGCGGCCCTGTGTACTGCTGCTCACCGGGCCCCATACAGCAGTAAGGCAGTAATGCCCTGATGGCGGCCCTGTGTACTGCTACTCACCCAGCCCCATACAGCAGTTAGGAAGTAATGCCCTGATGGTGACCCTGTGTACTTCTGCTCACCGGGCCCCATACAGCAGTAAGGCAGTAATGCCCTGATGGCGGCCCTGTGTACTGCTGCTCACCCAGCCCCATACAGCAGTAAGGCAGTAATGCCCTGATGGCGGCCCTGTGTACTGCTGCTCACCGGGCCCCATACAGCAGTAAGGCAGTAATGCCCTGATGGCGGCCCTGCACCCTCCTGCTCCTTTAGTAAGGTCATACATATATCTGTATATAAGTATACACCCTGCTGAACACTGTGATCCTGAGATTGAGGCTCTGGAGATCTTCATCTGGATGGAGAGGAGGTAGAGCATGGACACCACTCCTCTCATAGTCTATGAGATGACGCAGTGCTCAGCTGCCCCCGCAGTCACATACACATGGAATAGAGCGATGGTGCTCGGGGCAGAGAGGGGCTTCTCATATTTCTCCTGACATATATGGTCCCTTTGTGCACAGCGGTGACAGATCTATGAGCATTGTTTTACATCCATGCCAAGGATAGGATGGAACTCCATTTTACAGTTAGACGTGCTGATCGGGACTTTTACAGAAACTGACGCTCCAGGACTCAGCACATTGAGCTACGTAGCAGAAGGCAGCGAGCGCAGGAGCGAGAGGATCATATATTATTCTCCACCACATGTAGGGGCTTCTCTCCCGCCGGAGCCCGGCTATGATGGTGAAGTGACTGGGATCTGAACCCCCTGAGATCAGAAGGCGCAGGATCACGGGCAGTGGTCCTGCAGAGAATGGCTGAGGGATGTAGAAGAGCTGATGGAGGATCTCTGGTCAGTAGACTGAGCGAGCGCCAGACCCCTGTCATAGTGGTCCGGACATCTGTCTCTTGACCCGCAGCAATTCGGTGCCAATCACAAATATCCTTGATAACTTTATGCTATGACCTTGAGATCAGGACAGAAACTTTTGACATCAGCCATAAAATGTGAAGCTTTCCTTTTTTTAGTGGCAATTAAAACAAAAATCATCTGAGCTTAAAGAGCCTGAATGGCGTCAAGAGGCCTCTTACCTTAATTACAAGCTGCCAACAGCAATAACCGCGCTCCCCGGATCCTCCATGAAGAGGAAAGCACAGCAGCGCCTCCGATCATCCCAGGGATGAGGAGGCTTCACTCACAAATCAGGGGCTCAATAATAGCCTGTGATCTAGTCATTATACAGCTATAACTCGAGGCCTCTCGCCTCCCCACCTGGGAATAATTAACCAGAGGACATGGCGGATGAGAGACTGTAACACTGAGGATGTCACAAAGACCACCGAGCAATCCATCTGCTCCAATTACTGCATGCATCTCACGGTAATGGCTGTCATGCAGAAAGTTAGGAATGTAAAGTCTATCAGCAACGTAAATAATTCTGTGCCACCAGCTCCATCACCGACACAGAGCACCTGACATAATCCAGTGCCACCGACTCCATCACCGACACAGAGCACCTGACATAATCCAATGCCACCGACTCCATCACCGACACAGAGCACCTGACATAATCCAGTGCCACCGACTCCATCACCGACACAGAGCACCTGACATAATCCAGTGCCACCGACTCCATCACCATCACAGAGCACCTGACATAATCCAGTGCCACCGACTCCATCACCAACACAGAGCACCTGACATAATCCAGTGCCACCGACTCCATCACCACACAGAGCACCTGACATAATCCAGTGCCACCGACTCCATCACCGACACAGAGCACCTGACATAATCCAATGCCACCGACTCCATCACCGACACAGAGCACCTGACATAATCCAGTGCCACCGACTCCATCACCGACACAGAGCACCTGACATAATCCAGTGCCACCGACTCCATCACCATCACAGAGCACCTGACATAATCCAGTGCCACCGACTCCATCACCAACACAGAGCACCTGACATAATCCAGTGCCACCGACTCCATCACCAACACAGAGCACCTGACATAATCCAGTGCCACCGACTCCATCAGATACACAGAGCACCTGACATAATCCAGTGCCACCGGCTCCATCACCAACACAGAGCACCTGACATAATCCAGTGCCACCGACTCCATCACCAACACAGAGCACCTGACATAATCCAGTGCCACCGCTCCATCACCGACACAGAGCACCTGACATAATCCAGTGCCACCGACTCCATCACCGACACAGAGCACCTGACATAATCCAGTGCCACCGACTCCATCACCGACACAGAGCACCTGACATAATCCAGTGCCACTGACTCCATCACCAACACAGAGCACCTGACATAATCCAGTGCCACCGACTCCATCACCAACACAGACCACCTGACATAATCCAGTGCCACCGACTCCATCACCACACAGAGCACCTGACATAATCCAGTGCCACCGCTCCATCACCGACACAGAGCACCTGACATAATCCAGTGCCACCGACTCCACACAGACAGAGAGCACCTGACATAATCCAGTGCCACCGGCTCCACACAGACAGAGAGCACCTGACATAATCCAGTGCCACCGACTCCATCACCAACACAGAGCACCTGACATAATCCAGTGCCACCGACTCCATCACCGACACAGAGCACCTGACATAATCCAGTGCCACCGACTCCATCAGATACACAGAGCACCTGGCATAATCCAGTGCCCCGGCTCCATCACCGACACAGACACCTGACATAATCCAGTGCCACCGACTCCATCACCGACACAGAGCACCTGACATAATCCAGTGCCACCGACTCCATCACCGACACAGAACACCTGACATAATCCAGTGCCACCGACTCCATCACCAACACAGAACACCTGACAAAATCCAGTGCCACCGGCTCCATCACAGACACAGAGCGCCTGACATAATCCAGTGCCACCGGCTCCATCAGACACAGAGCGCCTGACATAATCCAGTGCCACAGGTCCATTACTAGCACAACTCGCCCAACATAATCCAGTGCCACCGCTCCATCAGATACACAGATGCCTGACATAATCCAGTGCACCAGCTCCATCAGATACACAGAGCACCTGACATAATCCAGTGCCACCGCTCCATCAGAACACAGAGGCCTGAATAATCCAGTGCCACAGGTTCCATCACAGATACAGCTCGCCCAACATAATCCAGTGCCACGGCTCCATCACAGACACAGAGACGCGCCTGACAAAATCCAGTGCCACTGGCTCCATCAGATACACAGAGCCTGACATAATCCAGTGCCACCGCTCCAACAGACACAGACGCCCCACATAATCCAGTGCCACAGGTTCCATACTAGCACAGACGCCTCACATAATCCAGTGCCACCAGCTCCATCAGATACACAGACGCCTGACATAATCCAGTGCCACCGACTCCATCAAACACAGACACCTGACATAATCCAGTGCACAGTTTCCATCACGACCAGGCCCAAATAATCCAGTGCCACGGCTCCATCAAGACACAGAGCGCCTGACATAATCCGTGCCACCGCTCCATCACAGAACAGAGCCCTGACATAATCCAGTGCACCAGCTCCACACAGACACAGATCGCCGAACAAATCAGTGCCACGGCTCCACACAGACACAGAGCGCCTGACATAATCCAGTGTCACTGCTCCATCACGAACACAGAGCGCCTGACATAATCCAGTGCCACAGGCTCCATACAGCACAGATCGCCCAACATAATCCAGTGCCACCGGCTCCATCGATCACAGACGCCCTGACATAATCCAGTGCAACCAGCTCCATCAGCAACACAGAGCCCTGACATAATCCAGTGCCCCCGCTCCATCAGAGACACAGAGCGCCTGACATAATCCAGTGCCACAGGCTCCATCACCAGACAGATCGCCCAACATAATCCAGTGCACCGGCTCCACACAGACACAGACGCCTGAAATAATCCAGTGCCACTGGCTCCATCACAGACACAGAGCACCTGACATAATCCAGTGCCACCGCTCCATCAGAACACAGAGCGCCTGACATAATCCAGTGCCACAGGCTCCAACTAGCACAGATCGCCCGAACATAATCCAGTGCCACCAGCTCCATCAGATACACAGAAGCGCCTGACATAATCCAGTGCCACCAGCTCCATCAGATACACAGAGCACCTGACATAATCCAGTGCCACAGGTTCCATCACTAGCATAGCTCGCCCCAACATAATCCAGTGCCACGGGCTCCACACAGACACAGAGCGCCTGACATAATCCAGTGCCACTGGCTCCATCAGATACACAGAGCACCTGACATAATCCAGTGCCACCAGCTCCACACAGACACAGATCGCCCCAACATAATTCAGTGCCACCGGCTCCACACAGACACAGAGCGCCTGACATAATCCAGTGTCACTTGCTCCATCACAGACACAGAGCGCCTGACATAATCCAGTGCCACAGGCTCCATCACCAGCACAGATCGCCCCAACATAATCCAGTGCCACCGGCTCCATCGCCAGCACAGATCGCCCCAACATAATCCAGTGCAACCGGCTCCATCACAGACACAGAGCACCTGAAATAATCCAGTGCCACGGCTCCATCAGAGACACAGAGCGCCTGACATAATCCTGTGCCACAGGCTCCATCACCAGAACAGATCGCCGCAACATAATCCAGTGCAACCGGCTCCATCACAGACACAGAACGCCTGAAGAATCCAGTGCCACTGGCTCCATCACAGACACAGAGCGCCTGACATAATCCAGTGCCACCGGCTCCATCAGATACACAGAGCGCCTGACATAATCCAGTGCCACAGGTTCCATTACTAGCACAACTCGCCCCAACATAATCCAGTGCCACCAGCTCCATCAGATACACAGAGCGCCTGACATAATCCAGTGCCACCAGCTCCATCAGATACACAGAGCACCTGACATAATCCAGTGCCACAGGTTCCATCACTAGCATAGTCGCCCCAACATAATCCAGTGCCACGGCTCCACACCAGACACAGAGCGCCTGACATAATCCAGTGCCACTGGCTCCATCAGATACACAGAGCCCTGACATAATCCAGTGCCACCAGCTCCACACAGACACAGATCGCCCCAACATAATTCAGTGCCACCGGCTCCACACAGACACAGAGCGCCTGACATAATCCAGTGTCACTTGCTCCATCACAGACACAGAGCGCCTGACATAATCCAGTGCCACAGGCTCCATCACCAGCACAGATCGCCCAACATAATCCAGTGCCACCAGGCTCCATCGCCAGCACAGATCGCCCCAACATAATCCAGTGCAACCGGCTCCATCACAGACACAGAGCACCTGAAATAATCCAGTGCCACCGGCTCCATCAGAGACACAGAGCGCCTGACATAATCCAGTGCACTGCTCCATCAGAACAGAGCCTGAATAATCCGTGCCACAGTCCATCACAGAACAGATCGCCGCAACATAATCCAGTGCAACCGGCTCCATCACAGACACAGAACGCCTGAAGAATCCAGTGCCACTGGCTCCATCACAGACACAGAGCGCCTGACATAATCCAGTGCCTCTGGCTCCATCACCAGCACAGATTGCCCCAACATAATCCAGTGCAACCGGCTCCATCACAGACACAGAGCACCTGAAATAATCCAGTGCCACCGGCTCCATCACAGACACAGAGCACCTGAAATAATCCAGTGCCACCGGCTCCATCAGAGACACAGAGCGCCTGACATAATCCAGTGCCACCGGCTCCATCACCAGCACAGAGTGCCCCAACATAATCCAGTGCAGCCGGCTCCATCAGAGACTCAGAGCGCCTGACATAATCCAGTGCTACCGGCTCCATCACAGACACAGAGTGCATGAACAAAATCCAGTGCCAACGGCTCCATCAACAGCACAGAGCGTCCCAACATAATCCAGTGCCACCGGCTCCATCACAGACATAGAGTGCCTCAACATAATTCAGTGCTACTGGCTCCATCACAGACACAGAGCGCCCGACATAATCCAGTGCCACCGACTCCATCACCAGCATAGATCGCCCCAACATAATCCAGTGCCACTGGCTTCACACAGACACAGAGCGCCTGACATAATCCTGTACCACAGGCTCCATCACCAGCACAGATCGCCGCAACATAATCCAGTGCCACCGGCTCCATCACAGACATAGAGTGCCTCAACATAACCCAGTGCTACTGGCTCCATCACAGACACAGAGCGCCCCAACATAACCCAGTGCTACTGGCTCCATCACAGACACAGAGCGCCCCAACATAACCCAGTGCTACTGGCTCCATCACAGTGTAAGGTTCTTTGTCTCTGTTGACATGTTCCTTGAAACTCAGTTTTCCGTCGGCCATTTTGCTTTCTGTCTTTCTGCAGCTCTTGCCCTCAGTTAATATGGAGTTCCAGTTTTCATGTTCCCGCCCTGATTCTTCCCTCTTGCTTCTTAAGCAGCCTCAGCTGAACAATCAGTGCTCCTGAATCAAGCCTCAGTCAGCCTGTGACCTGACTCCTGGAAGCCTTGGACTTGTACTCCAGCTATTCCCTACTGAGGAACCTTTGAACACTTTTGGACTCTGGAAACCTGCTGTTTGGTGAATCCATGTTTGCAGAGGAATTACGGTACAGAGAAGAGATCCTGAACCTGCTTTGGAGAGTTATTGTAGAGCTTGAAGTTACTCTGGCCTGCTGTGTCTCCTGTCGCTGTTCCTGCAAACTGTGTGAACTTTTCAGCATGCTTGTATGAAGTAATACAAGTCATTTCATTTCAACCTATGTCTCCTGTGTTTTCCTCGCACCCAAGCACAAGACGCTATAGGAACTGTACACTATACATGACAAGATTCAGGAGCCAATGTTTAGTGTCTGCTGGGTCTGGGAAAGCCGTGTCTGCTGTGACTGTGGATATCAGATGTCCGTTTAATACCTTATGTGATGACAGTGGTTGTGACTTCTCACAACCATTCCAGGTGAGCGCATTCCCTTAAAATTTTACTCTGGAGTGTTACCACAGGTAAACACTATTGTTTTTTTTTGTTTGTTTTTTTTTCCTTTCCTCTTCTCCTTCCAGCACCTCTGCCTTAAAAGATCTGGAAGATGGAGGCCCGCATAAAGGAGCTTTGCGGAGTGACTGATACAATCCTTTCAGATGTACAGACTTTAAAAACCCGTTTTGCAAGCCTACAGGACCTCACTAATCATAATTTGCAAGTGTTTGGACAAACTACTCAGGAATTGCGAGCCAGGATTGAGGTTCTAGAGGGGCGAGTCCAGGCTCCTGCCATAACCCCGAGTTCTGGGATCCCCAAATTACCTCCTTTTCGTTTTGGCGGTGAACGTGAGAAATTCAGGGGATTTATTAATCAATGCAATTTATTTTTCTCTGCACATGCTTCACAATTTCCCACTGAACGATCCAAAGTGCTTACTATAATCATGTTGCTTACCAATAAGGCTTTGATGTGGGCAAACCCTCTGATTGAGACTGAGGATGATTGTTTGAATCACCTTGATGCTTTTATTTCAGCCATGGGGCAGGTGTTTGATGACCCCAATCGAGGTGCAACAGCTGAAGCAGCCATGTTAACTTTGCGCCAAGGTAAGCGTTCAGTAGCCGAATATGCCCTGGATTTCAGGAGATGGGCTCTTGATACCACTTGGGACACTTCCGCTAAAAAATCTATTTTTCGGAAAGGGTTGTCTCCACTGATTAAGGATGAACTTGCTCGTGCCGACCCTCCCACTGCGTTAGGTGACTTTATTAACTATTGTATTCGTATTGATGCTCGTCTGACTGAACGCAGACAAGAGAGATGGTTCGAAAATAATCGCACTAATCTTTTACTACCTCCCTCCTCAGCTAAGGAACCTTTGAGTAGGATCACAAGGGAACCAGAACCTGAACCCATGCAGGTGGACTCTTTACAAAGACGGGTTAGTGATGCACGCAAAGAACATCGTATAAAGGAAATTCTATGTTTCTACTGTGGTAAGTCAGGGCACTTCATTATAAAATGCCCCAGCCGTTCTCGTAAGACTACTGCAGCAGTCATTCACTGTGAGTGTTGCGAGAGGAGCTCTGTCATGTCCGAGCCTCAGGCTCCAGAGAGATCTGCTGCAAGAGATCTTGATTTCTCGGACTTAAACTCTGTTAGTTCTGGGGACGATGACGGTATAAACGCTGCAATTTTTCAAGTTTCCTCAGCAGATGTCCCAGCTGAGTTGTAAAAGAAACAATTCTCATTGCTTCCTTTCCATCAAACTCTGGGTTGACTCAGTCTGGGTGTCTAGCTCTGCTATGATCGACTCAGGGCAAGTGGAAATTTTATGGATGTCTCCTTTGCTCTGAAACAGGGGATACGTTCAGTGAAGAAGGCTACTCCAGTACAGATGGAGACTGTGGATGGCTCTCTACTGACTTCTGGACCAGTGGATCAAGAAACAGAGCCTTTGAGGGTCCTTATGGGTAAAGATCATCAGGAGAAATGTCTTTATGCTTATCTCTTCTCCCCACTTTCCCATTATTCTAGGGCTACCATGGCTGCAGGCGCAGAATCCTACGATTAACTGGGAGACCAAGGAATTACACTTTCCGGAGAAACAGATGAGTCAAGGAGTTTCAGCTTGCTCTGTTCCTAAAGGAACCATGTCAGTCCCTGAACTACCAGCTGTATACCAGGACTATGTGGATTTATGTGACAAGAAGAACGCTGATCAGCTTCCTCCTCACCGTCCATATGATTGTCCAATTGAATTATTGCCTGGAGCCGAGATACATTTTGGTAAGATCTACCCCCTAGCGGGGCCCGAGCTAAAAGCTTTGAAGGATTATATAGACGAAAATTTAGCCAAGGGCTTCATACGCCCCTCTTCATCTCCCGCAGGTGCACCCATCTTCTTTGTGAAGAAGAAAGATGGATCTCTGAGACCCTGCATAGACTATAGGGAACTCAATAAGGTTACTATTAGAAACCGTTATCCATTGCCTTTAATCCCTGAGTTGTTGGAGAGAGTGCGGCATGCCAAAATTTTCTCTAAACTGGATCTCCGTGGGGCCTATAACTTGGTCCGTATTAGACCTGGGGATGAATGGAAGACTGCTTTCAGGTCACGCTATGGACACTTTGAATATCTAGTTATGCCTTTTGGTCTGAGTACCGCCCCAGCCACTTTCCAACACTTCGTGAATGATATCTTCAGGGATCTCCTAGATACATTTGTGGTGATTTATCTGGATGATATTCTAATTTTTTCTAACTCCACAGAGGAACATCATGGACATGTGAGAATGGTCTTAGAACGCCTAAGACAAAACCATCTCTACATCAAACTTGAAAAGTGTGAATTCCATAGGACCGAAATTCAATTTCTGGGGTATGTACTATCTACGCAAGGGATTAGTATGGATGGAGGCAAGACCCAAGCCATCAAGAATTGGCCAATTCCTAGAAATGTGAAGGAGGTGCAGCGTTTCATCGGGTTTGCCAACTTCTATAGACGTTTCATTAGGAATTTCTCTGAGGTAGTGTCACCTATCACCCAACTTACCCGGAAACAGTCTAGGTTCTCCTGGACCCCGCAAGCTCAGGAAGCATTTTCCTGTTTAAAGGATAAATTTACCACCGCACCTATCTTAGTACATCCCAACCCCGAGCTTGCCTTCATAATAGAGGTAGATGCTTCAGACTGTGCCGTTGGAGCTATACTCTCTCAGAGAACAGGTGAGAAGAATGTCTTGCATCCCTGTGCCTTCTTTTCCCAGCAGTTGTCTTCGCCTGAGAGGAACTACGATGTGGGCAATAGAGAATTGTTGGCCATTATTGCCGCCTTCAAGGAATGGAGACACCTTCTTCAGGGTACTGCACAGCAAATAGTCGTCCTGACAGACCATCGTAACCTTGAATTTATCAGGTCGGCTAAGTGCCTGACTCCTCGCCAGGCTCACTGGAATCTTTTCCTAAACCAATTTAATTTTGTCATTTCTTATAGACCAGGATCGCGCAATGGAAAGGCTGATGCACTCTCTAGGATTCATTCAGCAGAGACACGTCCACTTACTCCTCCTAAGACTATTCTTCCTGACTCTAGATTCCTGGGAGTGATTCATAATCAAGACCTACTTAAGGACATCAAGGAAGCATACCATGCGGATTCTTTGTTGGCTCAACCCCCAAGGGACGTAAGTCTTGTCTTTAAGAATGGTGTGTGGATTCAGGGACAAGTCTGTATATACCTGAAACAGTCAGATTGAGAGTATTGCAACTCATCCACGATTCCAAGATAGCCGGGCATAGGGGAATTCTAAAGACACAAGAATTTCTTTCTCGTTTCTTTTGGTGGCCCACTTACAGGAAAGATGTTTTAAACTATGTCACTTCATGTGAAGTCTGTGCAAGATGCAAAACACCTCGCTCCTCACCAACTGGTTTGTTGCAACCTCTTCCCACCCCGTCCCTCCCGTGGGGATCCATTTCTATGGACTTCATTGTGGAGTTACCAACCTCTCAAGGGAAGAACACCATTCTAGTGGTGGTTGACCGTCTAACAAAGGCAGCTCATTTTATCCCTTGTGTCGGCTTACCCACTGCAAAACAGACATCAGATTTGATGATTAAGAATGTGTTTCGCTTACATGGAGTACCGGATGAGGTCATTTCGGATCGAGGGGTGCAATTCACTTCAAGGTTTTGGCAAAATTTCTGTGCAGCATTGGACATTAAAGTAAACCTTTCTTCTGCTTTTCATCCCCAGACTAATGGACAGACAGAACGAACCAATCAGACCTGGAGCAGTATCTCCGCTGTTTTATCTGCCACCTACAAGATGATTGGGTGGATCTACTTCCACTGGCTGAGTTCTCTTATAACAACTCTCAGAGTGCCTCCACTAAGCAGTCTCCTTTTTACTCCAATCTAGGTTATCATCCTAACATTCTTCCTCGATTTCCCATAGAAACGCCCTTCCGCAGTGGCTGAAAGAATCACTTCTTTACAAAGAATATGGATCTTCTAAAGGAGAATCTGGAATCGGCTCAGGAAAGGTACAAGAAAGCAGCAGATAAATTTCGTAAACCTGCACCAGCTTTCAAGGTAGGAGATTTGGTTTGGCTGTCAACCAGAAATCTTAAATTAAAGATTCCATCATCTAAATTGGGACATAAGTACATTGGACCTTATAAGATCAGTAAGATTATAAGTGCTGTTGCTTGTCGTCTTCAACTGCCCAGAACTATGAGAATCCACCCTGTCTTTCATGTATCCCTACTAATGGCTGCAACACCCAATACGTTTCCTGGACGCTCTTCTCCTTGCCCTGACCCAGTGCTGGTCGATGGTCAGGAAGAATTTATGGTGGAAAGGATTCTAGATTCCAGGTTGTACAGAAATCAGTTGCAATATTTGATTAAATGGCAGGGCTACCCAGTGGAGGACAACTCATGGGAACCAGTCAACAATGTAAATGCTCCTCGCCTGCTCCGCCAGTTTCATCAGAGGTACCCTGACAAGCCTGGTCTGAGGTCATCCGGAGGTTGTCCCTAAGGGGGGAGTAATGTAAGGTTCTTTGTCTCTGTTGACATGTTCCTTGAAACTCAGTTTTCCGTCGGCCATTTTGCTTTCTGTCTTTCTGCAGCTCTTGCCCTCAGTTAATATGGAGTTCCAGTTTTCATGTTCCCGCCCTGATTCTTCCCTCTTGCTTCTTAAGCAGCCTCAGCTGAACAATCAGTGCTCCTGAATCAAGCCTCAGTCAGTCTGTGACCTGACTCCTGGAAACCTTGAACTTGTACTCCAGCTATTCCTTACTGAGGAACCTTTGAACACTTTTGGACTCTGGAAACCTGCTGTTTGGTGAATCCATGTTTGCAGAGGAATTACGGTACAGAGAAGAGATCCTGAACCTGCTTTGGAGATTTATTGTAGTGCTTGAAATTACTCTGGCCTGCTGTGTCTCCTGACTCTGTTCCTGCAAACTGTGTGAACTTTTCAGCATGCTTGTATGAAGTAATACAAGTCATTTCATATCAACCTATGTCTCCTGTGTTTTCCTCGCACCCAAGCACAAGACGCTATAGGAACTGTACACTATACATGACACATAGACACAGAGCGCCCCAACATAATCCAGTGCCATCGGCTCCATCACCAGCACAGAGTGCCCCAACATAATCCAGTGCCACCGGCTCCATCACAGACATAAGTGCCTCAACATAATCCAGTGCCATTGGCTCCATCACCAGCACAGAGTGCATGAACATAATCCAGTGCCACCAGCTCCATCACAGACACAGAGTATATCACAGGTGGAATAGCGACCCTGGGAGCTCTGACATCTTGTCACCTGGCTTTGGACCTGTATGGACTCTATGGACTGTTCTCTGTCATCTCCCTACTCTTGTCGTTACCTCCTCTCTGTGTGTGTATCACAGGTGGGGTAGCGATCCTGGGAGCTCTGACGTAACATCTACCATTATCCCGGCGAGTCAGGGGAAGGGTGAGGCCCTGTAATGTGCACCATGTTGGGGGTAATTGCTGGGATTGTTCTGTTTGGTATTGGGTATTGTGGTTCAATAAAGTATTGCCGCACTGTGTTACCCTAACTCGATGTTGTCTGCGTAGTGTCATGCCCACGTTTAACAAGGAGAGCGGGTGTTGGGACGATCCCTGGTCCATGTGGTTTCGGCTAGCAGACTTGGGCGCCCGCCGACCCCGTTTCTCCACAATAACCAACACAGAGCGCCTGTCATAATCCAGTGCCACCGGCTCTATCACCGGCACAGAGGGCCTCAACATAATCCATTGCCATCGGCTCCACCACTGATCCAGAGCACCTGACAAAATCCAGTGCCATCGGCTCCATCAAAGACACAGAGGGCCTCAACATAATCCATTGCCATCGGCTCCACCACTGATCCAGAGCACCTGACAAAATCCAGTGCCATCGGCTCCATCAAAGACACAGAGTGCCTGACATAATCCAGTGCCACTGGCTCCATCACCGACACAGAGTGCCCGAACATAATCCAGTGCTACCGGCTCTATCACCAACACAAAGCACCACAACATAATCCAGTGCCACTGGATTTGTCATCAACACAGAGCACCCCAACATAATCCAGTATCACAAACTCCATCACTGACAGAGTGTGCTAAAATAATTCAGTGCCACTGGATCTGTTATCGACACAGAGCTCCCCAACACACTCCAGTGACACCGGCTCCGTCACCAGCACAGAGCACCACAACATAATCCAGTGCCACCGGCTCCATCACTAGCACAGAGCGCCCCACATAATTCAGTGCCACCGGCTCTATTACCAGCACATAGGACCCCAACATAATCCAGTGCCACCGGCTCTGTGATGAGTGCTGTGCTGGAATTGCTGTCCTCATCTTTTTTTTGTACTGCTGAAAGCCCACCAAGCAAAGCCCCCCTCCTTCTCTCTGCAGCTCTCATACTTCTCACCAACCCCAGCCTGCACTCAGGCAGTGTAATGTGAGCTGCCAGTGCTGGAAGTTTTCCCGCTTCACCGCAGGGGTCCCCCATTGTCAGCACATGTGCTGCTCCTACACTAGCAGCCATTTTGGAGACTGCATTCTGTTTTGGTTAATAACACGGTGGGAGCGTCCGCTAGAAACACGAAAGTACTGTTGTGAAACATGCGCCTGACAGGCAACGGTCCCGTGGTACTGGTAAACCGTAACTCCAACAGAACCTGAGAAATGGAATTCTCGGATGCCCTATAAACTAGCCCACCCGCGTGTGGGCTCATTTGAACCGTCATTTCAAAGTAAGATCATTGATAGGTCTGCCATTCTTCTGCGAGGTTCTCAGGATGAGTTATGCTCCTGATAATCTTTCAGAACTCCAACATAC
Organism: Oophaga sylvatica; assembly: GCA_033576555.1. Classification (NCBI taxonomy): domain Eukaryota; kingdom Metazoa; phylum Chordata; class Amphibia; order Anura; family Dendrobatidae; genus Oophaga; species Oophaga sylvatica. The sequence goes on along the minus strand of JARQOD010001155.1, from coordinate 64,658 downwards.
CCTTCAGCAAGAGGAGGACCCTGGTAACTCCACCGTTTATGAGGTCACGGCCACAGGTCTATAGGTAGGGGCCAGGTATTCTGGCTCAGATCTGCCCTGGACACCAGACTTATAGCAGCTCTGTGATGCATTGTGATGTCTCCCCTCCCCGACCGCATGGCTTGCCTACTATGATCTAAGAACTGTAAGTTGATCTTCCTTATGTTAACCCCTTTTATTTTCTAATTGTCTTGTACATAACTATATTGCCTCAGTTGTTCCATCTTTTTATATTGTATAAGCACTGCCTGTCTTTTTAGGAATAAACCTATAATTTATTAGTTTGTTTCTCCTGCTTATAAACGAATTTGCACGTGCCTGAAGCACTACGCTACTGTTTTGGGGTTGCTACGGACCCTCTTGATAAATTGTTCAGTAAGAAAAACCGTAGCTGGGGGCAGCTTAAAGAGGGGGTGTTAAGTGTTGACATATGGGGTGGCGTTGGCAGTGACGGAGCGGTATTATAAGTGTATTACCCGGCTGCGGCTCGGAGTAATTATAATTCCTCACTGCAGCATGCCCAATAGCCAGCACACATCAAGTGACCGTCTGGCGACTGATTATCTAGGTGCAGTTCCCTGACTGACTAAGGGTAAGGGGGGCGCCGAGAGCTGCAAGTTCCTAAGTGGAAGTGGGATAATTATAAATCCCTGCAGTTTACCGGGTCGGACAACGCAGCCGTCGTGTGTGTGCACCGTTTCATCACATATTGGTGGCAGCGGTGGATCACAGCCGTGATACCCGGGCTACCGTGTGGCGGACGCGTGCCCGTTCATCACATATTGGTGGCAGAGCGGTGGGATTATAGAGCATTAGTGATCTGGTTTGAGCAATCATTCCATTCACTAAAAACTTGCACGGTTCTTCAGCGACCTGCAACTAAAGTTTTGGAACGACTCAGTGTTTATTAGTCCTGAGACATTGTGTGTACTTGCGGTTACCCCTCCCTTCTCTTTGTTTTTCTATCCTATCTTTTATTTGGCAACCATGGCTACGAGGGGATTCGACTGGTATAATCGGAGTAGCAGGGAAACTCTTCTAGCCATATGCGAGTGGAGGCAGATTGTCCCCATGGACCAAACCAAGGCCGCAGTGATCCAGGCCCTGATGGCACGGGACCACGCTCAGAGCGAGGAGGGCGCAGGAGCCAGCCCAAGCCAAGGTGGTGCCGCAGGAGCAGAGGCCCAACCCCTGACTGCTTACACCCAGGGCGGGATGGACCCTTACCTGCAGGCGGCCCTGGAGGGACTCTCCACTGACGACCATGAAGAACGCCTGAAGCTGATCCAGAAAGCTCAAGAGAGAGCCGACCAGCGAGAGGCCAACCAGCGAGAGGCCGAGAGAGCCCAGCGAGAGGCCGAGAGGGCCGAGCGGGAGGCTGAGAGAGCCGAGCGGGAGGCTGAGAGAGCCGAGCGGGAAGCTCAGAGAGCCCATGAACTGGAGCTGCTCAGACAAGGGGCAATGCCCTCCACAGCCCAGAGCAGTGTGCCCAGCAGCTCAGAGTCCCAAGCCCCGGCCGGAGCACTTTCCCGTGATGGAAAAGGACGGAGACTTGGACACTTTTCTGCGGGACTTTGAGAAAGTCTGCAGACAGTACCGGCTGCCTGACAACCAATGGGCCAGGTACTTGACTCCCGGGCTAAAGGGCAAAGCTCTGGAAGCGTTTGCTTCACTCACGCCGGATCAAGATGACAACTATCAGGCCATCAAGCAGGCCCTGATCGCCAAGTACCAGCTAACCCCTAAGGTATACCGAAAGAAGTTCCGGAACCTCCAACGTGGCCCACACGACAGTTATAGCGATGTGGTGCAAGGACTCAGGAACCACTTTGACCAGTGGATCCAGGGACTGTCAGTTGACACCTTTGAGAACCTGAGGGACCTGATGATCAAAGACCAGTTCCTGCATCTGTGCCCAGCTGAGGTCCGACAGTTCATCCTGGACCGAGAACCGGAGGACGCGGTCAGAACAGCACGGATCGCCGACAGCTATGAGGCCAACCGGAAAAACCGAGGTGCGGAAGCCCGTCACCACCCGCTGGGGAGGGGGTAAGCCTGCAACCAACCCCAGTGCCCCTGCCAGCCGTCCCTCTGGAGGCACTATCCCCTTTGCCAGCGCCAGGCCTACATCAGACCCCCGCCAGTGTTTCTCCTGTAAAAGGACTGGACACATCAGCGCCACCTGTCCGGAGAGGCAGAAGAACCCCCCAGCCAAGGCCTCCGGACCCAACGCCTCTGTTCTTTTGGTGGGTGGTGTGGTGGGGAGGGTTGATGACAACGTGCAGCCCGTCCGCGTGGGGGCCCGTCTTGCTACCGGCCTCAAGGACACCGGGGCTGAACGAACCCTCATCCGACCCGAACTGGCGGCCCCTGAAGAGTTGATTCCGGGGAAAACCTTAACTGTCACAGGGATTGGGGGCGTCCACTACCCCTTGCCGATAGCCCGAGTTTTCATTGACTGGGGTGCCGGGAGCGGGGTGAAGGAAGTGGGGGTGTCCGAAAGCCTGCCCACTGATGTTTTATTGGGGACTGATCTGGGGAGGATGGTGGCGTACTATGTCCCTGACACCCCTTCCCAATCTGATGATAAGGTTAACGTTAACCATGATGTTGATGATGATGGGAAACTGATTGTGTTACCTGCTAATGCTTTGCGAAGTGATGATGCAACTGATAACCTTTCTTTCCCTAGGACTGATGTTGATAGTGATGTATCTGTGCCATCTGAATCTGTTAACCCTTTCTCTGAAGTGGTAGATGTGTCCACAGGTACAGGAGCGTTCAGTCCCGTCGCTCTGCGGAGTGAGACGGCTGAGGAACCCCTAGCAGGAGCAAGCGACAGTGCTCAAGGAAATGGGGAGGTGCATGGGAACCGGGAGGAAGGTGATGCCATGACACTGACCAGTGCCACCGAGGAAGGTAACTGGCCCATAAGTAGCACTGCTCCTGAAGTGTTGCGGGTGGATGGGGAGGTAGAGCCCATAGCAGCGCAGGCTGATGGGTCTATAGAAATCCCCGGGGAGACTGCATATGTAGCTGCTGTCACCCGCAGTCAGAGTGCCCGGATCGCAGGTAGCGCCCTGCCATCTGGACCCTCCTCCGCTACAGGAGAGACTGAACCAGAGGTGGACCCAGAGCCGGTCCCAGAGGGTCCCAGTGAGGAAGGAACCCTGACGTCACTTCTGGCTGCCTCCAGTCAGGAGTTCCAGGCCGCTCTGCACTCAGATGCGAGCCTGGAGAACTTGAGGCACCTCGCCGAGACGCCCACCTCCGTGACTGATAAGGAGAGGGTGTTCTGGGAACGAGGAAGGTTGTACCGGGAGACAGTACCCGGAGATTCCCAAAAGGAGTGGTTGAGGGAAAAACAGCTGGTCGTCCCGCACCAGTTCCGAGGTGAGTTGTTGAGGATTGCCCATGAGATTCCACTCGCTGGACACTTGGGGATCAGCAAAACTAAGGCACGGCTGTCTCAACACTTCTATTGGCCCAAGATGGGGACAGATGTGACTAACTACTGCCGCTCCTGTATCACCTGTCAAAGAGTGGGGAAGGCGGGGCCTGCTCTTAAGGCTCCCCTGATCCCATTGCCAGTGATAGAGGAGCCTTTCCAGAGGATCGCGGTGGACATTGTGGGCCCGCTGGCCGTCCCCAGCAGCTCTGGAAAGCAATACATCCTTACTGTGGTAGACTACGCTACCCGGTACCCGGAGGCAGTAGCTCTGTCCTCAACTAGGGCAGATAAGGTGGCGGATGCACTGGTGACCATCTTTTCACGGGTAGGATTTCCCAGGGAGATGCTTACCGATCAAGGGACCCAATTTATGTCTCGCCTAATGAAGGCTCTCTGCAGCAAAATGCAGGTGACGCGTATGGTATCGAGTGCGTATCACCCACAGACCAATGGTTTGTGTGAGCGCTTTAACGGTACCCTCAAACAGATGCTCCGCATGCTGGTTGAGACCCAGGGACGCGATTGGGAGCGGTACCTCCCACACCTGCTATTTGCCTACAGAGAAGTCCCGCAGGCCTCGACGGGGTTCTCCCCCTTCGAGCTCCTGTATGGTAGGCGAGTTCGGGGACCCCTTGGGTTGATAAGAGAATCCTGGGAAGATGAGCCAAACCCCACGGAAGTGTCCATCGTGGATTATGTCATGCGCTTCCGCGACAAGATGCAGACCTTGACGCAGTTGGTGCATGACAATATGACGCAGGCTCAGGCTGACCAGAAGCACTGGTACGACCAGAACGCCCGGGAGCGGACCTACCAGGTGGGTCAAAAGGTGTGGGTGCTGGTCCCCGTACCAAAGGATAAGCTTCAGGCAGCCTGGGAAGGCCCGTACGTCGTGCACCAACAGCTCAACCCAGCCACCTACGTGGTCACGCTTGACCACACTCGGGGTAGGCGCAAGGCCTTTCACGTCCACATGATGAAGGCCCATCACGAACGTGAAGCCTGCGTCCTACCGGTCTGCAATCTGCCGAGGACGGGGAAGAGGATCCCCTCCTAGACATGCTGGCCCAAGCTAATGCCAATGGGTCCATTGAGGACATGGAGGTAAATGCCTCGCTAACCGCCTCCCAGCGGTTGCAGTTGCTGACCACTCTGGAATCCTTTCGGGCCGTGTTCACTAACCGACCCGGAAGGACCAAGTTGGCAGTCCATGAGGTGGACACCGGGAATAACGGCCCCGTTACGGCGGACACCTTATCGGATCTCTGAGGAGGTGCAGCAGATTATGCGCCAGGAGATCCATGAGATGTTGCAGCTGGGGGTGATCCGGCCGTCCAAAAGCGCGTGGGCCTCACCTGTAGTTCTCGTGCCCAAAAAGGATCGGACCACCCGGTTCTGCGTGGACTACAGGGGGCTCAACGCCATCACTACCTCTGATGCGCACCCAATGCCACGCATCGAGGATCTGCTGGAGCGGTTGGCGAATGCCAAGTACATAGCCGGGGATACTGGCAGATTCCCCTGAGCCCTGCGGTGCAGGAGAAATCCGCCTTTATCACCCCTTTTGGACTGTACGAGTCCACGGTCATGCCTTTCGGCATGAAGAATGCCCCTGCCACTTTTCAGCGGATGGTCAACCACCTGCTTCAGGGACTGGAGGAGTACGCTGTGGCGTACCTGGACGACATTGCCGTCTTCAGTTCCACCTGGGAGGAACACCATCAGCATCTCCAGGAGGTGCTCAAGCGTATTCACCAGGCAGGTCTGACCCTCAAGCCGGGAAAATGCCAGATGGGCATGAGGGAGGTCCACTACCTGGGGCACCGGGTAGGTGGGGGTTCCATGAGTCCAGAGCCCGAGAAAGTGGATGCGATCGTGTCCTGGCCCACCCCCAGGACCAAAAAGCAGGTGAAGTCCTTCCTGGGCACTGCAGGGTACTATAGGCGTTTCGTACCGAACTATAGCGCCATTGCAAAACCCTTGACGGACCTCACCAAGGGCGGTCTACCCCAAACAGTCAGCTGGACAGATGGCTGTGAGGCGGCATTCCGAGCTTTGAAAACAGCCCTGTGCAGCTCTCCAGTGTTGAGAGCCGTCGACAGCAGTCGGCCCTTCCTGGTACAGACTGACGCCAGCGAATTTGGCCTCGGTGCTGTACTCAGCCAGGTTGATTCGGGGAACCAGGAGCACCCCGTGTTGTACCTGAGCCGGAAACTTCTGCCAAGGGAAGTGGCATACTCCACCATCAAGAAGGAGTGCCTGGCCATGGTCTGGGCACTGCAACGTTTGCAGCCCTACCTGTACGGGCGCACCTTCAAGGTGGTCACCGACCACAACCCTCTGAGCTGGCTGCACACAGTGTCCGGAACCAATGGTAGGTTGCTACGCTGGAGCCTTGCCCTGCAGCAGTATGATTTTGCCGTACAACACAAGAAAGGCAGCGATCATGGGAATGCTGATGGGTTATCACGACGTGGCGAACCCGCTGAGGTGCGCATGTCGGATTACAGGTATATGCCTCCGTAGCGCCCTCAAAGGGGGGGAGGTGTGATGAGTGCTGTGCTGGAATTGCTGTCCTCATCTTTTTTTTGTACTGCTGAAAGCCCACCAAGCAAAGCCCCCTCCTTCTCTCTGCAGCTCTCATACTTCTCACCAACCCCCAGCCTGCACTCAGGCAGTGTAATGTGAGCTGCCAGTGCTGGAAGTTTTCCCGCTTCACCGCAGGGGTCCCCCATTGTCAGCACATGTGCTGCTCCTACACTAGCAGCCATTTTGGAGACTGCATTCTGTTTTGGTTAATAACACGGTGGGAGCGTCCACTAGAAACACGAAAGTACTGTTGTGAAAAATGCGCCTGACAGGCAACGGTCCCGTGGTACTGGTAAACCCGTAACTCCAACAGAACCTGAGAAATGGAATTTTCGGATGCCCTATAAACTAGCCCACCCGCGTGTGGGCTCATTTGAACCGTCATTTCAAAGTAAGATCATTGATAGGTCTGCCATTCTTCTGCGAGGTTCTCAGGATGAGTTATGCTCCTGATAATCTTTCAGAACTCCAACCATACCCTTCAGCAAGAGGAGGACCCTGGTAACTCCACCCCGTTTATGAGGTCACGGCCACAGGTCTATAAGGTAGGGGCCAGGTATTCTGGCTCAGATCTGCCCTGGACACCAGACTTATAGCAGCTCTGTGATGCATTGTGATGTCTCCCCTCCCCCGACCGCATGGCTTGCCTACTATGATCTAAGAACTGTAAGTTGATCTTCCTTATGTTAACCCCTTTTATTTTCTAATTGTCTTGTACATAACTATATTGCCTCAGTTTGTTCCATCTTTTTATATTGTATAAGCACTGCCTGTCTTTTTAAGGAATAAACCTATAAATTTATTAGTTTGTTTCTCCTGCTCTATAAACGAATTTGCACGTGCCTGAAGCACTACGCTACTGTTTTGGGGTTGCTACGGACCCTCTTGATAAATTGTTCAGTAAGAAAAACCGTAGCTGGTGGCAGCTTAAAAGAAGGGGGTGTTAAGTGTTGACATATGGGGTGGCGTTGGCAGTGACGGAGCGGGTATTATAAGTGTATTACCCGGCTGCAGGTCGGAGTAATTATAATTCCCTCACTGCAGCGTGCCCAATAGCCAGCACACATCCAAGTGACCCGTCTGGCGACTGATTATCCTAGGTGCAGTTCCCTGACTGACCTGAGGGTAAGGGGGGCACCAGAGAGCTGCAAGTTCCTAAGTGGAAGTGGGATAATTATAAATCCCTGCAGTTTACCGGGTCGGACGGCAGCAGCCGTCGTGTGTGTGCACCGTTTCATCACATATTGGTGGCAGCGGTGGGATCACAAGCCGTGATACCCCGGGCTACCGTGTGGCGGACTGCGTGCCCGTTCATCACAGGCTCCATCACCAACATCGAGCACCACAACATAATCCAGTGCCACCGGCTCCATCACTGACACAGAGAGCAACAAAATCCAGTGCTACCAACTCCATCACCAACACAAAGCACCACAACATAATCCAGTGCCACTGGATTTGTCATCGACACAGAGCACCCCAACATAATCTAGTGACACCGGCTCCATCACTGACACAGTGTACCCTAACATAATCCAGTGCCAACAACTTCATCACTGACACAGAGTGCCCCAACACACTCAAGTGCCACCGGCTCCATCATTGACATTGTGCTCCTCAACATAATCCAGTGACACTGGCTTCATCACCAGCACAGAGCACCACAACATAATCCAGTGACACCGGCTTCATCACCAGCACAGAGCACCCCAACATAATCCAGTGACACCGGCTTCATCACCAGCACAGAGCACCCCAACATAATCCAGTGACACCGGCTTCATCACCAGCACAGAGCACCACAACATAATCCAGTGACACCGGCTTCATCACCAGCACAGAGCACCACAACATAATCCAGTGACACCGGCTTCATCACCAGCACAGAGCACCCCAACATAATCCAGTGACACCGGCTTCATCACCAGCACAGATCACCCCAACATAATCCAGTGACACGGCTTCATCACCAGCACAGAGCACCACAACATAATCCAGTGACACCGGCTTCATCACCAGCACAGAGCACCCAACATAATCCAGTGACACCGGCTTCATCACCAGCACAGAGCACCCAACATAATCCAGTGACACCGGCTTCATCACCAGCACAGAGCACCACAACATAATCCAGTGACACCGGCTTCATCACCAGCACAGAGCACACAACATAATCCAGTGACACCGGCTTCATCACCAGCACAGAGCACCAACATAATCCAGTGACACCGGCTTCATCACCAGCACAGAGCACCACAACATAATCCAGTGACACCGGCTTCATCACCAGCACAGAGCACCACAACATAATCCAGTGACACCGGCTTCATCACCAGCACAGAGCACCAACATAATCCAGTGACACGGCTTCATCACCAGCACAGAGCACCACAACATAATCCAGTGACACCGGCTTCATCACCAGCACAGAGCACCACAACATAATCCAGTGACACTGGCTTCATCACCAGCACAGAGCACCACAACATAATCCAGTGACACCGGCTTCATCACCAGCACAGAGCACCACAACATAATCCAGTGACACCGCTTCATCACCAGCACAGAGCACTCTAACATAATCCAGTGACACCGGCTTCATCACCAGCACAGAGCACCACAACATAATCCAGTGACACCGGCTTCATCACCAGCACAGAGCACCACAACATAATCCAGTGACACCGGCTTCATCACCAGCACAGAGCACCACAACATAATCCAGTGACACCGGCTTCATCACCAGCACAGAGCACCACAACATAATCCAGTGACACTGGCTCCGTTCAGGTTCCTTCAGCTGCAGATGTGCCATTGCTTTCTTCATGAGACTGATGCCATGTCATCGCCCTGTGAGGATTTCTCCTCTGATGGGGATACAGCCGCCGTCTCTATTTTTACTGCCATTAATTGAAAAGATTCTTTGTTGTGATGAAACATTTTCCATCCGTCAGTAATGAGCGATCAGCAGAAAAGCTTCACATTCCGAAACGTGTCAGTATGTGTAGCTGCATGAGGAGGCTGACAACTCCCACGTCTTGGTAGGACCACGGGCCGGAGGAGACTTTGCATGGCCATATTAAACAATTTCTAGTAATGGGGGCAAACTGGCATGGGCACTTACAATGGTGGTGGGCATCATTGTTTGCCTGCGCTTAAAACAGGCGGTATTGAGGTGTCTATTGGTCCAGGCTCTGAGGACCCCACATCATTTTATTCTTCGCATTCCCTATTTTTAGTGGACGGTTCATCCTGCCAGGAGTGATTACCTCATGGACACCCGCGTGGGTCAGTGCTGACGGTCCACTACATTGCTGTCTACTATAGTCATGGGGATGAGTGGACAATTCTCTTATAATTGCTGACATCAACCTCTCACCCCTTGTTTTGCCGCAGTAATGTGGTTACAACTCGCTGGTGTGATACTGTGCACCATGAAAACAAAAAAGCTTGTGAGACCTGTCTGTATGCAGCCCTCACTAATACACTATCATCCACACTACTGGAGTACTCAGCCCAGGTATGGAGCAGGGAACAAAGCAAAGCAGAGTCTGTAATATCTGTCAGATCTGATTGTCAATCCGCACCAGACGAGTCCTCGCTCTGACCCCTGGAGAGACCAAGCTTGACTCCAAAAGGGTCCCCGCTCCATCACTTGGAGTGACTCTCACTAACTCCTGAAGTGACCAAGCACTGATCCAAGAAAATCCCTGCTTTGACCCCTGGAGTGACCTCACTCCGCACCAGATGAGTCCTTGCTCCAACCCCTGGAGAGACCCAGCTCAACTTCAAGAAAGTCCCTGCTTCTTCATTTGCAGTTACCCAGCTCTGATCCAGAAGAATCCCTGCTCTGACCCCTGGAGTGACCTCACTCTGCACCAGACGAGTCCTCGCTCTAACCCTTGTAGAGACCCAGCTCAACTCCAAGAGAGTCTCTGCTCCTTTACTTGGACTGACCCAGCTCTGATCCAGGAGAATCCTTGCTCTGACACCTGGAGTGACCTCACTCCGCACCAGATGAGTCCTCACTCCAACCCCTGGAGAGACCCAACTCAACTCCAAGAGAGTCTCTGTTCCTTTACTTGGAGTGACCCAGCTCTGATCCAGGAGAATCCTTGCTCTGACACCTGGAGTGACCTCACTACGCACCAAATGAGTCCTCGTTCCCACCCCTGGAGAGACCCAGCTCGCATATAACAGGATCCCTGCTCCAACTCTAGATGTGACGCTCACTGACTCCTGAAGTAACCAAGCACTAATCCAGAATCCCTGCTCTGACACCTGGAGTGACCTCACTCCACACCAGACGAGTCCTCGCTCCAACCCCTGGAGAGACCCAACTCAACTCCAAGAGAATCCCTGCTCCAACTCTTGGAGTAACCCCCTAAAAAACCTGTGGTGATCCCATGCTGCTAGAGATGAGTAAGCATTTCAACCCCTGGAGAGCCTGATGAAAGCTCCAATGTTTGCTGATACTGGAGAAGAGATTGTGTCAGAATGTGGAAATATCTGACATTAAACATCTCGGCTCTTCCACAGGCACCAGTGAAACTTCTACAGAAGACCACCACATAGGAAAGACCATCCACTTACCCAGAATAAATACTATACATGTTACACACTAGTCAGAGTATGTGAGCTCAGTGCTAGAAGACCACCCACCACCCTCATGAATACCACTCTTTCCAGAAGACCACCCTGCTAGAAGCCATCTTGTACTCATCCCTCTGCGGCTGCGCCCCTCACTCACCGTCTGGTTGCCTCATACAGCAGCAGAAGAGATGGAGCTTCCAGAGAGTCCAGAAGTAGAGTCAGTGTGTACAGGAGCAGGAGGCAGCATGGTTACAGCCCGTGCCTCGTCCTCCACCGGGATTACACTCGTCACTCCACAGCACAAACAACATTTTCTCCAAGGATTCAGAATCATGAGGGCCGGCTGCCACTAAACATGGGGCAGGAGAGATGTAGGGGTGCATCTCACTATGTGCAGCTGGGGCCCTGGGTTCACCTCCCACCAGACACCATTGGCATGGGGCATCTCTTTCTCTATAATGACCTTCTGATGACGGAAAGTAGATTGTGAGGTTCTTTGGGGATAGTGGTGTACAGCGCTGCAGAATATGTTGGCGCTATATTGGTAAGAGTAATAAGTATGAACCATCATATTGTAACAGACCCAGAGACGGACAGCACCACCCTGAGCTCGGGGTGCAGGTGGTGTTGTGGTGTGGTTGCTGGAGTGCAGCCTTGGAGGTCTGGCCTCCACACGAGAGGCATGCGATCGATGGCAGCCGCGCTGTGAGGACCCGGCCTGAAGCAGCAACGCTCAGAGGAGATGGGGGAGTGATCCGAAGGACCACCTGACAGAGAACATCATGTCTTGTGCCGTGACTACAAAACGCTTCTGGTCTTAACTAGAGATGAGCGAATATTTCAATGTTCGGTTCGGATTACGATTGCAGAGTTTCAATATTCACCGATTTATTCATCGAATATTCGCTGAACATAACCGAACACCATTGGAGTCAATCAGAGGCAAAAACAAATGCATGCACAACACCTTCAAACACACCCAAAAACTGCCAAAACACATCAAATGAGGGACAGACACCAGGAAAGTGGCCTCAATTCACCGACAGTAGAGATGTTAGCAAGGCACTGCAGCAATCAGGTAGGCATGAGGTCTGGGGGTCTGGGACAGCATTTACAACTTTCAATTGAACTTCAAATTAAGACAAGGTGGGTGAGGGATCAGTGTAGGGCCCCTTTGCTGGGAGCCCTGATACCACATGCAACGCCTCTACCTTCTGTCATGCTGAGCCACATTCAGGTGGCACAAATATCAGTTTCATAGACTATTATCAGAAAAATGTAAGGATAGTAAAAAGGGTAGTTGACTCCAAGGAAGTGGAGGCCTGACGATCTCGGAGGCCTACTGCTACAGGCAACACATATGAAGGAGACCCAACCAGGAGTCTACACATTTACAAAAATTAGTGGCAGACACCACCAAAGTGGCATCAATTTCACCAGAGTATAAATAGTATAATTGGGACCGACACGTCAGCCAACCCAGCAGATGGACACTCAACCAGGAGTGTTCACATTTCCACAAATTAGCAACAGCAGCAGTAACAGCAGCCACTGCAGGCACAGAAGCCACACTGAAGATATCACAGACTGCAATTATGCGACATTAATGCAGCACACTAAAAAATGCAATATCACCTAGTCTGTACAGTCTGCGATTGGGGTACAAAATTCCTTGGGATACCATGACTTGTTCATCTTGATGAAAGTTTTGCGGTCTACACTTTCAGGGGACAGCCGCGGCGCTTATCCATCCACACACCACCAGCAGTACTGAAGACACGCTGGCTGCCGGGCACGATAAAACCTCCAAGGCATGTGAGGCACACTCAGGCCACTCCTCCATTTTTGAAGACCAAAATGTGAAAGGGTCCAAACCCTCACTGATGGTATTGATATTCAGTTCTAGATACTCCTGCACCATCCTCTCCAGTCGTTCACCACGTGTAAGACTTGGACTCTGTTGTGCTGGTGCATAAGCTGTTCTAAAAAAGTGTCAAAGGACTCACAGAAATTGCTGCTTCCACTTACACCCCTGCTGCTAATGTTTTGGTGTTGACAAACTGATGTGCTGGAGGTTGGATGTCTAGAGCTGCGATGCAAACTGTGTGCCTCACTGCTGTCTTGGGGAAAACCTTCTTAAGATTGTGTAAAAGCGTGTTTTGATACTCCAGTACTCGCGGGTGCCTTTCCAGGGTGGGAAGCATTTGGCAAAATTTTGTCTTATAACGTGGATCTAACAAAGTGGCAACCCATTAGTCAGCCGTATTCCTAATCATAACTATACGTGGATCATGTTGCAGATAGTACAGCAATAAGGCACTCATATGATGGGCTCTTCTATGAGGTCCAAGCCCATGCTGTGCTGGTGGCTGGGTAACACTGATGCTTGTTTCTTCCATCCCCTCCCACCAACCATGAACAAGAGAGAGGAGATGATTATCTTCATCTCCTGATAGTTGCTCCCCATCTGTCATGGGTGTGTCGAGGTTGCAGTCGCACTGCATCTGGCTGCAGGTCTCTGCGTTTGGACTTGCAGACACCTTCTTAACCCTTCTGACTCTTTGACCCAGTGGCAACTTTTCTCCAGCCTAATTAACACACCTGGACCTGGGTGTTTATAGACTCCAAGCCTGCTGCTGGGAGTTGCCGGAGATATTTTCATTTCCCCCTGTTGAGGATTGGAGCTATAGCGGTTGGCTATCTTCCTTTTTGGTGTTGCTGGAAGATGTCTGTGTTTCTCTCTGAGTCTACTCAAAATAAGTGTTCCCTTGTTCGTCTATCCCAGCTGTCTTTAGTGGTAGTGGGGATCAACTAATGCTAACCACGTCATTCCCTAAGCAGGGCTTATCGCCAGGGTCAGGAAGTGATTAGGTTCCTGCTCAGCGATACGTGCAGAACCTATATAGGAATGTTTAGGGCAGACAGGGTGACTTTAGATTTGCCTAGGGGTCTCAACTCCCCCTTCCCTAGTCTTGTCTCAGGGTCTATACCCTGGTAAATGGCATCCATACGCCTTCTTTTCTAAAAGATTTTCTTCGGCTGAAATTATGACGTGGGTAATAGGGAGCATTTGGCAATTAAATTGGCATTTGAAGAATGGCGACATTGGTTGGAGGGGACTGTCCATCCTATTACTGTTATCACTGAACATAAGAACTTGTCATATCTTCAATCGGCTAAACGTCTCACCCTCAGTAAGCTAGATGGTCCCTGTTTTTTTACTAGGTCCAATTTTGTGGTCACTTTCCGTCCAGGGGTCAAAAATGTCAAAGCTGATGTTTTGTAGCTTTCCTGGTGGTGGTGACCATGAGGACCCTGTCCTGATTTTGCAGAAGGGTTAAGAAGTTGTCTGCAAGGCTAAACGACTGAAAACAGGGTCTCTGCCTCTCACCTTCACACAAACCTACAGGTGATAATGAGCTGCGAGCCCCCCACAGCCAGTCAGTCACCCATCCACACCACACCTATCGCTTCACCACCTGCCATTGAGCCAGGCCAGCGGGACACCTGCACCAGGTCACACACTAGCCTGCACCACCCAGCTCTCCCAGCACCTGATAGGCACTCAGGATAACGAGACCTGGTGATACTTTCCCTCTTCAAGGTTGTGGGGACGTTCACAGCCGCAAAGTACAAACGTATCACATCTTATATGTAAAATACAAAAAAGGAGCAATTCATAAAAGTGTGTAGGCAGGGAAAAAGGGGGAAAAGCAGGAAAATAGTCAGCTCACCAGTCTCAGCAGTAGTCCAGAAGATTTTCAATCTCAGCAGTAGATCAGAATCCTCATGCACACGGAGCCACCTTGATTAGAGGCGTTGGCTGCAGCAAAACATGTAGAAAAAAATCTCCAGCGCAAAAATGAATAAAAATTCAATTTTTATTGGATAAAATTAAAATCCATCTTGATCTTTTTTCTATCAGGATGGATTTTAATTTTATCCAATAAAAATTGAATTTTTATTCATTTTTGCGCTGGAGATTTTTTTCTACAATTCATAAAAGTGGAATAAAAGGTGAGACGACAAAGAGGGGCGAGACGACAGAGCGGGGCGAGATGACAGAGAGGGGCGAGACGACAAAGAGGAGCGAGACGACAAAGAGAGGCGAAACGACAGAGCGGGGCGAGATGACAGAGAGGGGCGAGACGACAAAGAGGAGCGAGACGACAAAGAGAGGCGAGACGACAGAGAGGTGCGAGACAACAAAGAGTGGCTAGACGACAAAGAGGGGCGAGACGACAAAAAGCGGCAAGACGACAAAGAGGGGCAAGATGACAGAGGGGTCGAGACGACAGAAAGGCGAGAACAGAGGGGCAAAATAACAGAAAGGGGCGAAATAAAAAAAGGGGCGAAATAACAGAAAAGGATGAAATGACAGAGGGCGAGACGACAGAGAGAGGCGAGACAACAGAGAGGGGTGAGATGACAGAGAAAGGCGAGAATAGAGAGGGGTGAAATAAAAGAAAGGGGCGAAATGACAGAGAGGGGCAAGACGACAGAGAATAGCGAGATGGCAGAGGGGGGGTGAGAATACAGAGAAAGACGAGAAAAGAAAGGGGCTAAATAACAGAAAGGGGTGAAATGACAGAGGGCGAGATGACAGAGAAATGAGAGACGACAGAGGGGGCGAGATGACAGAGAGGGGCAAAATAACAGAGAGGTGAAATGATAGAGGCACACCAACAGAGGGAGGGAGACAACAGAGAGGGGCGAGACGTCAGAGAAAGGCGAGAACAGAGAGGGGTGAAATAACAGAAAGGGGTGAAATGACGGAGAGGGACGAGACGTCAGAGAAAGGCGAGAACAGAGAGGAGCTAAATAACAGAAAGGGGTGAAATGACGGAGGGTGAGGCGACAGAGAGGGGCGAGACGACAGAGAAATGGGAAATGACAGAGAAGGGCGAGACGACAGAGAGGGGCAAAATAACAGAGAGAGGTGAGATGATAGAGAGAGGCGCGACGATAGAGGGAGGAGGCAAAAGAAGGGCGAGACGACAGAGAAAGGCGAGAATAGAGAGGGGCGAAATATACAGAAGGGTCAAATGACAGAGAAGGGCAAGACGACAGAGGGGTGAGACGACAGAGAAAGGCGAGACGACAGAGGGGGTGAGATGACAGAGAAAGGCGAGACGACAGAGAGGGCGAGACGACAGAGAGGGGCGAAATAGCAGAGAGGTGGGATGATAAAGAGAGGCGAGATGACAAAGGGGGTGAGACGACAGGGGGTCAGACGACAGAGAAGGGTGAGATAACAGGGGGGGCGAGTCGACAGAGGATGGTGAGGCGACGGGCGGGTGAGATGACAGAAGGGGGCAAGATGACGGGGGGCAAGACGACAGAGGGGGTGAGATGACAGAGAGGGGCGAGATGGCAGAAGGGGGGCAAGACAACCGAGAGGAGCAAGACGACAGACAGGGGCGAGATGACAGAGGGGGAGAGACGACAGAGGAGGGGAGATGGCGGAGGGCAAGGCGACAGAGGGGGTGAGACGATGGGGGGGTGAAATGACAGGGGCAGGTGAGACGACAGAAGGGTGCGAGATTACAGAGGGGCGAGATGACAGAAGGGGCGAGACAACAGAGAGGGGCGAAATAGCAGAGAGGTGGGATGATAAAGAGAGGCGAGATGACAAAGGGGGTGAGACGACAGGGGGTCAGAAGACAGAGAAGGGTGAGATAACAGGGGGGCGAGGTCGACAGAGGATGGTGAGGCGACGGGCGGGTGAGATGACAGAAGGGGGCAAGATAACGGGGGCAAGACGACAGAGGGGGTGAGATGACAGAGAGGGGCGAGATGGCAGAAGGGGGGCAAGACAACCGAGAGGAGCAAGACGACAGAGGCGGGCCAAGACAACAGAGGGGGTGAGACGACAGAGGGGGGAGATGACGGAGGGCAAGGCGACAGAGGGGGTGAGACGATGGGGGGGTGAAATGACAGGGGCAGGTGAAACGACAGAAGGGTGCGAGATTACAGAGGGGCGAGATGACAGAAGGGGGCGAGACGACTGGGGGCGAGACGACAGAGGGGGAAAGAAAACAGAGAGGGGTACGAGGCGACAGAGGAGGCGAGTCAGAGGGGGGCGAGATGACAGAGGCAGGCCAAGACGAAGGAGGCGAAACAATAGAGGGAGTGCAAGGCGACAGAGGGGTGAGACTACGGGGAGGCGAGACGACAGGGGCGCGCGAGACGACAGAGGGGGGCGAGATGACAGAAAGGGGCGAGACGACGGTGGGGCAAGACAACGGGGGCGCGAGACGACAGAGAGGGGCGAAATAAAAGAGATGGGTGAGATAACAGAGATGGGCAACATAAAAGAGAGAGGCGAGATAACAGAGAGGAGAAATAACAGAGAAGAGAGAGAACAGAAAGGGGCGAAATAAGAGAGGGGTGAAATAAAAGAGATGGGCGAGATAACAGAGGCAAAATAATCGAGTCTCAAACACAAAGACAGAACAAAGGGTAGGATCCAGATACGGCTCTTGGCATCTACTACATTTAGCAGCTTGTGTATAGCTGAGCTTCCCTTCCCCCTCCCAGCATAAGTAAGGCTCAGTGTAACCTGAGCTACCAGTGCTGGAGTTTCCCGCCTCACCGCAGGGGTCCCCATTGTCTGCACATGTGCTTTTGCTCCCCTAGCAGCCATTATGAGGATTCATCCTTTTTGCTTATAACACGGTGGGAGGTTGCGTCAGAAACACGAAAGTCCCTGTTTTGAACCATGCGCCGACAGGCATCGTTCCCGTGGTACTGGTGAACCCGTAACTCCAACAGAACCCAAGAAACAGACTTCTGCTTAGCCGATCCACCCAGGCACTCTGCGTTTAGACTTAAATGCACGCCAACATCTTGCGGAGTACAATGGTATGCTGTGCATCGCTGTAAGAGACTCCATCTCTAAGTTATGATAGTTATTAGTTTTCTGAACTAAGATCACCACTTAGAGCAAGAGGAGGACCCTGGTAACTCCACCCCGTTTATGATGTCACGGCCACAGGTCTATAAGGTAGGGGCCAGGTATTCTGCCTCAGATCTGCCCTGGACACCAGACTTATAGCAGCTCTGTGATGCATTGTGATGTGTCTCCCCTCCCCCGACCGCATGGCTTGCCTACTATGATCTAAGAACTGTAAGTTGATCTTCCTTATGTTAACCCCTTTTATTTTCTGTAACCATATTGTACATAACGATATTGTCTCAGCTTGTTACCGTTTTTTTTAAACTATAAGCACTGCCTGCATTTTTAAGGAATAAACCTATAAAATTATTAGTTTGTTTCTCCTGCTCTATAAATGAATTTACACGTGCCTGAAGTACTACGCTACTGTTTTTGGGTTGCTACGGACCCTCTTGATAAATTGTTCCAAGCAAACCGTAGCTGGTGGCAGCTTAAAAGAAGGGGTGTAAAGTGTTGACCTATGGGGTGGCGTTGGCAGTGACGGAGCGGGTTTTATAAGTGTATTGCCCGGCTGCGGCCCGGAGTAATTATAATTCCCTCACTGCAGCGTGCCCAATAGCCAGCACACATCCAAGTGACCCGTCTGGCGACTAATTATCCTAGGTGTAGTTCCCTGACTGACCTGAGGGTAAGGGGGGCGCCAGAGAGCTGCAAGTTCCTAAGTGGAAGTGGGATAATTATAAATCCCTGCAGTTTACTGGGTCGGACGGCAGCAGCCGTCGTGTGTGTGCGCGTTTTCGACACATTTGCGGCACGGAGGGATCACAAGCCGTGATACCCCGGGCTACCGTGTGGCGGACCGTGTGCACGTTTTATCACATGTGGTGGCAGAGCGGTGGGATTATAGAGCATTAGTGATCTGGTCTGAGCAATCATTCCTCTCACTAAAAAACTTGCACGGTTCTTCAGGGACCCTGCATCTAAAGTTTTGGAGAACAAGCTCAGTGTTTATTAGTCCTGAGACAATTGTGTGTACTTGCGGTTACCCTCCCTTCTCTTTGGTTTTTATATCCTATCTTTTATTTGGCAACCATGGCTACGAGGGGATACGACTGGTATAATCGGAATAGCAAGGAAGCTCTTCTTGCCATGTGCGAGTGGAGGGAGATTGTCCCCATGGCCCAAACCAAGGCCGAAGTGATCCAGGCCCTGATGGCACGGGACCACGCTGAGAGCGAGGCGGGCGCAGGAGCCGGCCCCAGCCAAGGTGGTGCTGCAGCAGAGGCCCAAACCCGGCACGATTACACCCAGGGCGGGTTGGACCCTTACCTGCAGGCGGCCCTGGAGGCACTCCCAACCGACGACCGTGATGGGCGCCTGGAGCTGATCCAGCGATACCAGCAGGAGGCCAAAGCCCAGCGAGAGGCTGAGAGAGCCGAGGCCCAAGCCCAGCGGAGGCTGAGAGAGCCGAGCGGGAAGCTCAGAGAGCCCATGAACTGGAGCTGCTCAGACAAGGGGCAATGCCCTCCACAGCCCAGAGCAGTGTGCCCAGCAGCGCTCAGAGTCCCAAGCCCCGGCCGGAGCACTTTCCCGTGATGGAAAAGGATGGAGACTTGGACACTTTTCTGCGGGCCTTTGAGAAAGTCTGCAGACAGTACCGGCTGCCTGACAACCAATGGGCCAGGTACTTGACCCCCGGGCTAAAGGGCAAAGCTCTGGAGGCGTTTGCTTCACTCACGCCGGATCAAGATGACAACTATCAGGCCATCAAGCAGGCCCTGATCGCCAAGTACCAGCTAACCCCTGAGGTATACCGAAAGAAGTTCCGGAACCTCCAACGTGGCCCACATGACAGTTATAGCAATGTGGTGCAAGGACTCAGGAACCACTTTGACCAGTGGATCCATGGACTGTCAGTTGACACCTTTGAGAACCTGAGGGACCTGATGATCAAAGACCAGTTCCTGCATCTGTGCCCAGCTGAGGTCCGACAGTTCATCCTGGACCGAGAACCGGAGGACGCGGTCAGAACAGCACGGATCGCCGACAGCTATGAGGCCAACCGGAAAACCGAGGTGCGGAAGCCCGTCACCGCCCGCTGGGGAGGGGGTAAGCCTGCAACCAACCCCAGTGCCCCTGCCAGTCGTCCCTCTGGAGGCACTATCCCCTTTGCCAGCGCCAGGCCTACATCAGACCCCCGCCAGTGTTTCTCCTGTAAAAGGACTGGACACATCAGCGCCACCTGTCCGGAGAGGCAGAAGAACCCCCCAGCCAAGGCCTCCGGGCCCAACGCCTCTGTTCTTTTGGTGGGTGGTGTGGTGGGAGGGTTGATGACAACGTGCAGCCCGTCCGCGTGGGGGCCCGTCTTGCTACCGGCCTCAAGGACACCGGGGCTGAACGAACCCTCATCCGACCCGAACTGGCGGCCCCTGAAGAGTTGATTCCGGGGAAAACCTTAACCTGCTGTGATGATACTGAAGCTTCATTTCTGGTGCTGTTTCCAGAACTCTCCCCCATAGTACTACAACCCCCACCGTTTGCAAGCACAGGGCAAACTACCCCTCCCTCCTTTTCTCTGCAGCTCACGCTTCCCTTCCCCCCCTGTCAGCCTGCACTCAGACAGTGTAATGTGAGCTGCCAGTGCTGGAAGTTTTCCCGCTTCACCGCAGGGGTCCTGCATTGTCCGAACACGTGCTTTCTTCCTATAGCAGCCATGTTGGAGTATTCATTCTTTTTTGGTTAATAACACGGTGGGAGCATTCGCTAGAAACACGAACGTCACTGTGTTGAACCATGCGCCGACGGGCATCGTTCCCGTGGTACCGGTGAACCCGTAACTCCAACAGAGCCCGAGAAATGGAATTCTCGGGTGCCCCATGAGCTATGTCACCCAAGTTTGGGTTCATTTGAACCATTATTTCAAAGCAAGATCATTGATAGGTCTGCCATTATTCTGCTAGAGTTCCCCGCTGAGTTATGAACCTTATGATATCGCAGAGCTCAAACCATAGCTTGCAGCCAGGGGAGGTGGCCAGAGGACCAGCCCTTTTTGTGAGGTCAGAAGCTGACATGCATAAGTCTTACAGTGAAGTTCCTTAGTAGCATTCTTTCTGCTGGGATGTGCTGAGTAAGAGATCTCCCAATGAACTATGACGTGTGGCTCCTTCCCCCAGCCTGGCTTGCCTGTATATGAGCTAACAACCATGTGAGTGATTTTCATTCTTAATCCTATTTTATTTTATAACTGCATCTGTACATAACGATATTGTCTCAGTTTGTTACATCTTTTTATATTATATAAGCATTGCCTGTTTTTAAGGAATAAACCTATAAATTTATTAGTTTGTTTCTCCTGCTCTATAAACGAATTTTCACGTGCCTGACGTACTACGCTACTGTTTTGGGGTTGCTACGGACCCTCTTGATAAATTGTGTATTAAGTCAAACCCGTAGCTGGTGGCAGCTAAAGGAAAGGGGTGTAAAGTGTTAGTCTATTGGGTGGCGCTGGCAGTGACGGAACGGGTCTTATAAGGGTATTGCCTGGCTGCAGCCAGGAGTAATTATAATTCCCTCACTGCAGCGGGCCCCATAGCCAGCACACATCCAAGTGACCTGTCTGGCGACCAATTATCCTAGGTGCAGTTCCCTGACTGGCCTGAGGGTAAGGGGGGCGCCAGAGAGCTGCAAGTTCCTAAGTGGAAGTGGGATAATTAAAAATCCCTGCAGTTTACTGGGTCGGACGGCAGCAGCCGTCGTGTGTGTGCACGTTCCATCACATGTGGTGGCAGCGGTGGGATCACAAGCCGTGACCCCCGGGCTACCGTGTGGCGGACCGCGGCACCGTTCATCACATATTGGTGGCAGCGGTGGGATCACAAGCCGTGACCCCCGGGCTACCGTGTGGCGGACCGCGGCACCGTTCATCACACCTGCTGTTTGCCTACAGAGAAGTCCCGCAGGCCTCGACGGGGTTCTCCCCCTTTGAGCTCCTGTATGGCAGGCGAGTCCGGGGACCCCTCGGGTTGATAAGAGAATCCTGGGAAGATGAGCCAAACCCCACAGAAGTGTCCATCGTGGATTATGTCATGCGCTTCCGCGACAAGATGCAGACCTTGACGCAGTTGGTGCATGACAACATGACGCAGGCTCAGGCTGACCAGAAGCACTGGTACGACCAGAACGCCCGGGAGCGGACCTACCAGGTGGGTCAAAAGGTGTGGGTGCTGGTACCCGTACCAAAGGATAAGCTTCAGGCAGCCTGGGAAGGCCCGTACGTCGTGCACCAACGGCTCAACCCAGTCACCTACGTGGTCACGCTTGACCACACTCGGGGTAGGCGCAAGGCCTTTCACGTCAACATGATGAAGGCCCATCACGAACGTGAAGCCTGCGTCCTACCGGTCTGCAACCTGCCCGAGGACGGGGAGGAGGATCCCCTCCTGGACATGCTGGCCCAAGCCCAGGCCAATGGGTCCATTGAGGACATGGAGGTAAATGCCTCGCTAACCGCCTCCCAGCGGCTGCAGTTGCTGACCACTCTGGAATCCTTTCGGGCCGTGTTCACTAACCGACCCGGAAGGACCAAGTTGGCAGTCCATGAGGTGGACACCGGGGATCACGCCCCGTTACGGACACCTTATCGGATCTCTGAGGAGGTGCAGCAGATTATGCGCCAGGAGATCCATGAGATGTTGCAGCTGGGGGTGATCCGGCAGTCCAAAAGCGCGTGGGCCTCACCTGTAGTTCTCGTGCCAAAAAAGGATCGGACCACCCGGTTCTGCGTGGACTACAGGGGGCTCAACGCCATCACTACCTCTGATGCGCACCCAATGCCACGCATCGAGGATCTGCTGGAGCGGTTGGCGAATGCCAAGTACATATCCATCAAGGATTTAAGCCGGGGATACTGGCAGATTCCCCTGAGCCCTGAGGCGCAGGAGAAATCCGCCTTTATCACCCCTTTTGGACTGTACGAGTCCACGGTCATGCCTTTCGGCATGAAGAATGCCCCTGCCACTTTCCAGCGGATGGTCAACCACCTGCTTCAGGGACTGGAGGAGTACGCTGTGGCGTACCTGGACGATATTGCCGTCTTCAGTTCCACCTGGGAGGATCACCTTCAGCATCTCCAGGATGTGCTCAAGCGTATTCACCAGGCAGGTCTGACCATCAAGCCGGGAAAATGCCAGATGGGCATGAGGGAGGTCCACTACCTGGGGCACCGGGTAGGCGGGGGTTCCATGAGTCCAGAGCCCGAGAAAGTGGACGCGATCGTGTCCTGGCCCACCCCCAGGACCAAAAAGCAGGTGAAGTCCTTCCTGGGCACTGCAGGGTACTATAGGCGTTTCGTACCGAACTATAGCGCCATTGCAAAACCCTTGACGGACCTCACCAAGGGCGGTCTACCCCAAACAGTCAGCTAGACAGATGGCTGTGAGGCGGCATTCCGAGCTTTGAAAACAGCCCTGTGCAGCTCTCCAGTGTTGAAAGCCGTCGACAGCAGTCGGCCATTCCTGGTACAGACTGACGCCAGCGAATTTGGCCTCGGTGCTGTACTCAGCCAGGTTGACTCGGGGAACCAGGAGCACCCCGTGTTGTACCTGAGCCGGAAACTTCTGCCGAGGGAAGTGGCATACTCCACCATCGAGAAGGAGTGCCTGGCCATGGTCTGGGCACTGCAATGTTTGCAGCCCTACCTGTACGGGCGCATCTTCAAGGTGGTCACCGACCACAACCCTCTGAGCTGGCTGCACACAGTGTCCGGAACCAATGGTAGGTTGCTACGCTGGAGCCTTGCCCTACAGCAGTATGATTTTGCCGTAAAACACAAGAAAGGCAGCGATCATGGGAATGCTGATGGGTTGTCACGACGTGGCGAACCCGCTGAGGTGCGCATGGCCGATTACCGAGAGGTCATGCCTCCGTAGCGCCCTCTAAGGGGGGAGGTGTGATGACATCTACTACTACCAGCATAAGTAAGGCTCAGTGTAACCTGAGCTACCAGTGCTGGAGTTTCCCGCCTCACCGCAGGGGTCCCCATTGTCTGCACATGTGCTTTTGCTCCCCTAGCAGCCATTATGAGGATTCATCCTTTTTGCTTATAACACGGTGGGAGGTTGCGTCAGAAACACGAAAGTCCCTGTTTTGAACCATACGCCGACAGGCATCGTTCCCGTGGTACTGGTGAACCCGTAACTCCAACAGAACCCAAGAAACAGATTTCTGCTTAGCCGATTCACCCAGGCACTCTGCGTTTAGATTTAAATGCACGCCAACATCTTGCGGAGTACAATGGTATGCTGTGCATCGCTGTAAGAGACTCCATCTCTAAGTTATGATAGTTATTAGTTTTCTGAACTAAGATCACCACTTAGAGCAAGAGGAGGACCCTGGTAACTCCACCCCGCTTATGATGTCACGGCCACAGGTCTATAAGGTAGGCGCCAGGTATTCTGCCTCAGATCTGCCCTGGACACCAGACTTATAGCAGCTCTGTGATGCATTGTGATGTGTCTCCCCTCCCCCGACCGCATGGCTTGCCTACTATGATCTAAGAACTGTAAGTTGATCTTCCTTATGTTAACCCCTTTTATTTTCTGTAACCATATTGTACATAACGATATTGTCTCAGCTTGTTACCGTTTTTTTTAAACTATAAGCACTGCCTGCATTTTTAAGGAATAAACCTATAAAATTATTAGTTTGTTTCTCCTGCTCTATAAACGAATTTACACGTGCCTGAAGTACTACGCTACTGTTTTGGGGTTGCTACGGACCCTCTTGATAAATTGTTCCAAGTAAACCGTAGCTGGTGGCAGCTTAAAAGAAGGGGTGTAAAGTGTTGACATATGGGGTGGCGTTGGCAGTGACGGAGCGGGTTTTATAAGTGTATTGCCCGGCTGCGGCCCGGAGTAATTATAATTCCCTCACTGCAGCGTGCCCAATAGCCAGCACACATCCAAGTGACCCGTCTGGCGACTAATTATCCTAGGTGCAGTTCCCTGACTGACCTGAGGGTAAGGGGGCGCCAGAGAGCTGCAAGTTCCTAAGTGGAAGTGGGATAATTATAAATCCCTGCAGTTTACTGGGTCGGACGGCAGCAGCCGTCGTGTGTGTGCGCGTTTTCGTCACATTTGCGGCACGGAGGGATCACAAGCCGTGATACCCCGGGCTACCGTGTGGCGGACCGTGTGCACGTTTCATCACAGGCCGGACCTGTGAGGGCTGCTGGCAGAGGAGACACCGTAGAGAAAATGGACAGATCTGCATGTTGTCCTCCTAGGGTATAACATGGATCTTCTCTTTAGGTGTTATATGGGTTTTATCCAGACCCTCCTCAGCTAAGGGAACAGGACGACGGTGGGTTATACTGTGGGTTTGGAAAGTATTCAGACCCCTTTAAATTTTTCACTCTTTGTTTCATTGCAGCCATTTGGTAAATGCAAAAAAGTTCATTTTTTTCTCATTAATGTGCACTCTGCTCCCCATCTTGACTGGAACCCCCCCCCCCAGAAATGTAGAAAGTTTTGCAAATTTATTAAAAAAGAAAACCTGAAATCTCACATGACCATAAGTTTTCAGCCCCTTTGCTCAGTACTGAGTAGAAGCACCTTTTGAGCTAGTACAGCCATGAGTCTTCTTGGGAATGATGGAACAAGTTTTTCACCCCTGGATTTGGGGATCCTCTGCCATTCTTCCTGGCAGATCCTCTCCAGTTCCGTCAGGTTGGATGGTGAACGTTGGTGCACAGCCATTATCAGGTCTCTCCAGAGATGCTCCCCTGGGTTTAGGTCAGGGCTCTGGCTGGGTCAGTCAGGAATGGTCACAGAGTTGTCCTGAAGCCACTCCTGTGTTATTTTAGCTCTGTGCTTAGGGTCATTGTCTTGTTGGAAGGTGAACCTTCAGCCAAGTCTGAGGTCCAGAGCACTCTGGAAGAGGTTTTCATCCAGGAAATCTCTGTACTTGGCCGCATTCATGTTCGCAACCAGTCGTCCTGTCCCTGCAGCTGAAAACACCGCCATAGCATGATGCTGCCACCACCATGTTTGACTGTTGGGATTGCATTGGGCAGGTGATGAGCAGTGCCTGGTTTTCTCCACACATACCGCTTAGAATTATCACCAAATAGTTCTATCTTCATCTCATCAGGACAGAGAATCTTATTTCTCATAGTCTGGGAGTCCTTCATGTGTTTTTAGTAAACTCTATGCAGGCTTTCATATGTCTGGCACTGAGGAGAGGCTTCCGTAGGGCCACTCTGCCGCAAAGGCCCGACTGGTGGAGGGCTGCAGTGATAGTTGATTTTGTGGAACTTTCTCCCATCTCCCTACAATCCCTGACAGAAGTTATGTCGCTTATCCATGTTATGTAAATAAAAGCTTATAACCTGACATTAAATTCATCAATTGGTTTTATAAATTATTCTTTTGAAAGCTGAAACCCTCCGAAATGTGGTTTAGGTTAAGAAAATAAATTGGCCTCAATGCAGAAATATTGATCATTTAATGGACACAGAATGGTCAGATTTTGGCAAGACAAAAGTTTTGTCGCCCACAGAAAGTAATGTGATATTCAAAGAAATAATTAACTTGAAATACAAATATATGTTGCATAACATTGGTGAATGAAGTTGTGGTGCTATTGGAGTCATATTTAATATTTTGTGCGACTCCCATGAGCTTGAAGGACTGCATCCATGCGGTTCAACAATGATTCATACATTTTATTAATGAAGTCATCAGGAATAGCAGAGAATGCCGTCTTACATGCCTCCCAGAGTTCATCTAGATTCCTTGGTTTTGTCTTCCAAGCTTCCTCTTTCATCCTACTCCAAACATGCTCAATGATGTTCATGTCTGGTGACGGGGCTGGCCAGTCCTTGAGCACCTTGATCTTTCTTGCCTGGAGGACCTTTGTTCTAGAGATGGATGTATGAGATGGAGCACCATCCTGCTGCAGAATTTGACCCCTTTTATGATTTGGAATATAAGAGGTAGCTAATACTTCTTGATATATAAGGCTATTGATATTGCCTTCTACCTTGCAAATGTTTCGCACACCCCCATACTGAATGTAACCCCAGTTTTCTGGGTGTATTTTGGATCCATACGGGCTCCAGTAGGTCTCCTGCAGTATTTGCGGCGGCTGTGGTGTAATTCTACTGAAGATTCATCAGAGAAATCCACCTTCTGCCACTTTTCCAGCGTCCATCTGTTTAGCAGGCTGTGGGACGGTTTTTTATTTTGCCTTTTGTTTAGTGCTGGCTTCTGGGCACTGATTCGACCATGGAGGCCATTTCGAGACAGAATCCTACAAACTGTTCTAGTTGACACAGGGACTTGAGGTGACCAGGCCTGTTGGAGCTCTGCTGCAGTGGAAGAGGGGCTTGCTTTGGATTTTCTAAACAACAAACGTTCCTCCTGAGCAGTTGTCTTGCGGGGTCTGCCAGACCTGGGCTTGTCAAACCCATCTCCAGTCTCTTCAAAGCTTTTTTTTAATTTTTTGTTCTTGACGCGGAGACACATTAAAGGTGCCAGCGACCTCTGCAGTGGATCTGGTCTTCAGCCTCTTGATAATCCAGGCTTTGGTTGCAGGGTGGATTTTTGGCATGTTGTCAGAGCTCGAGTTGCAGTTCAAGTGAAGGTCTGGGGTGCTGGGTTTCTTTTTATACACACCCACTAATTAACCGATCATTTACTGAGCACTGGTGAGGATGTAAACTAGGATTGGGTGCATTATATGACCAGGACACAAAACTTTTGTCTTGCAAAAATCTGACCATTCTGTGTCCATTAAATGATCAATATTTTTGCATTAATGCCAATTTATTTTCTTAACCCAAACCACATTTCGGAGGGTTTCAGCTTTCAAAAGAATAATTTATACAACCAATGGATGAATTTAACATCAGGTTATAAGCTTTTACATAACATAGATAAGTGACATAACTTCTGTCAGGGAGTGTACTGCATCTGTGGAGTTCAGCCACAGTGATCTTGGGGTTCTTCTTTACCTCTCTCACCAAGGCTCTTCTTCCACGATTGCTCAGATTGGCTGGATGGCAAGTTCTGGGAAGACTTCTGGTGGTTCCAGACTTCTTCCATTTAAGGATTATGGAGACCACTGAGCTCTTAGGAACCTTGAGTACTGCAGAAATTCTTTTGTAACCTTGGCCAGATCTGTGTCTTGCCACAATTCTGTCTCTGAGCTCCTTGGCCAGTTCCTTTGACCTCATGATTCTCATTTGGTCTGACATGCACTGTGAGCTGTGAGGTCTTATATAGACAGGTGTGCGCCTTTACAAATCAAGTCCTATCAGTTTAATTACACACAGCTGGACTCCAATGAAGGTGTAAAGGGACGGCTGCGGGGCCGATGCACTGGAAGCTGCTACGTAT
Source organism: Oophaga sylvatica (assembly GCA_033576555.1). Taxonomy (NCBI): domain Eukaryota; kingdom Metazoa; phylum Chordata; class Amphibia; order Anura; family Dendrobatidae; genus Oophaga; species Oophaga sylvatica. The sequence continues at coordinate 36,691 of JARQOD010001155.1, read as the reverse complement.
TTTACCTCTGTAGTCTCCATTCGCCTGGGTGTTCTTCTCCCATGAGGGAGCGTACAGAGCAATTAGAGTCAGAGTCCCAAATCACGTCAAACAGTTCTGCTTTTTTTTCCTCTGGACACAGCACATCCAAGACAATCATAAGCACGTCTTACACGATACCAGCAATACATTCTTCACAATTCTGCCTCTTCTCCGCTGCCACACCAGAATGGACCACAAAGTATTGATGGGACAAGGAGCCCGGTGAAAACGGCACTTTGATCTCTTCCCCTGGAGACACTTCAATCCAGCATAAGAAAGACACATCTACTAGGTCGTCCACCCCTCTCTGGTTATCCTGCCCGGATACTTCTAATGGCCCACTCGCTTCTACGCTCATACATGACCTCTTCTGTTGAGCGTTCCCATAGTGGTTCTTCCACTGGACTACTGCTACGTAAACCCACTCTTTGGGCTCACGTTTCCCACGGTGAATACTTCACCGGCTTCTTCAGGGGTTGCTGGTCCCCTCTTCTTGATACTCTAAGCTCAGGGCCCAGGAATGTGGACATCCTCACACTAGCAAGGTCCACCCCGACTGACTCCCGCTAAGAGGAAGTCTTCCTGACAGATTCCCGCTTGGAGGCAATCCTTCCCTAGCAACAAGTCCCTAACTATTGTCCCTATAGGTCTGGATGTGCTTGATGCCCCCCTCTAGTGACCAAACCCAATTACTGCTTTGACTTATTTTAATAACGTTCTAACTGGATCTCTAACGTGCCCCCATTAGTGATCCCTTGCAACACTATCTCTAACCCATATATTTACACTACCCTACTAGTGCCCTCCTCTAGTGACCCCTAGGAGGCACTATCCACCTATAACTCAACCCCCACATATATATATATATATATATACACATAACATCATACAAGTCATACATATACACAAGTCAGTACAATTAAAGGGGATGAAACCTTAAAGGGTTAATACCCTTCACCTCCTTACAAAGGAGTAGAACCATCCCAAGGATCACAAGGAAATGGGCAGCATGTGACATAAATATGAGTGTCTGAGCAAAGGGGCTGAAGACTTATTACCATGTGAGATTTCAGTTTTTCTTTTCTAATAAATTTGCAAAAATTTCTACATTTGTTTTTTTCAGTAAAGATGGGGAGCAGAGTGCACATTAATGAGAAAAAAATGAACTTTACTGAATTTACCAAATGGCTGCAACGAAACAGTGAAAAATTTAAAGGGGTCTGAATACTTTCCAAACCCACTGTATATATATGTGTGTCAATGACATATATATATATATTATACCTATACTATGTGTATACAAGGACCACCACAGTAATGGACATAATTCTCCTCTAGATCATATTCTCCCACAGGATCCTTGGAGTGGAACAATATGGCTGCGGCGCCTCTGCATTTCTACCATCGTAGCGACACCAAACACGACTGATGTATCCGTAATTGGGGGTGACACTGAGAATCCAGGCTGCCGCCCCAAATATCATCTAAACAGAAACCATAATAATTCGATATTAAAGACAGTCCTATGCCTACTTATCAGGACGGTCACGGATAATAGATGTGGATACTCCTATCAAGGAAGCATCCAGAATAAATGGAGTATATAATCCAAAGTAGAGTACAAAAAAGACTAATTCATAATTATTGTGCTTTGGAAAAAGCTCTATATTGTTATTCACATTATTCTTTTTCCGTGTTCTTCTTCTTCTCCAGATTTGCGCAATTAATACAGCCCGAACCGCTCGTTGTACAGACTCCGTTCAAACAAGGTTTTGAAGCTAGCTGCCGTGACAGGTGTGCTAAGTATTTTTGGAGTCGATCGGATTTTTTGCTTTTTAACCCTTTACGTTTGAAAAAAAGAAATCTTCCCATTGGAATGCATTGATTTTGAACTTAAATGTACGTCTCGGGCTTGGAATTTTTAAAATCGAAAAATGATATTTTTCCTCCGACTGTTAACCCCCTGAGGACATTTTTGTAGAAAAAAAATTTTGCCACCTCAAAACGTGCGTAAAAAAATGGCGTAAAAATAAATTGCCATAGGAATTAATGGCCCCTTTGTAACCAATGGGCTCCCATATAAATCAATAATATAGCTGTGAGGCAGTTTGTAAGGACCAACTACCACACCAGCTATAAATAACCCGGTTGCTAGGTGACAACCCATGAACTATAGTGACCCCGGGTAGTAGGTGGCACAGCCATGAATTTTAATGACCTGAACTGGAAACACAAACTCCCATAGGAATTTAAATAGCCATAGATTATTGCGGAGGCTGCCATGTATGCAAATCTAGCATCATCACATGACCTTACTGGCCAATAGAATCTTGTAGGTACTTCATTCACGGCCTAACTGGGATACACAAGGTCACATGACAACTACTGGCCAATGGAAGCCCCCAGGTTCTAATGTTGTTGCCTCACTGAACTGACAGTCAAATATTTCTTCTCCAGAACGTCCCGGGGCCCCGCAATGTTGGCCCCCAAACGTCACGGGGCCCCGCAATGTTGGCCCCCAAACGTCACGGGGCCCCGCAATGTTGGCCCCCAAACATAACGGGGCCCCGCAAATTGATGCTCAAAGGTTAACGGAGCATGTCAAAGCATGTTCGCTCAACACTACCGGGCACCAATTCAAAGCACAATCTGTAGTTCCTTCAGGAAATAGACATCTAGTTATATATATATACACACACAAGGCAAAACATCATAAAAAACCTATCAGTGTCAGATTTGTTCAGAGGGTGCAAAAGAAAATGTGACGTAGTGCCACAAATATAGTGTGACCAGGGAGAGCCTAATAGTAAGATTAATCTCTATATAACATGATGGTGCTATAAAGTCTATGGCTACGGCCCCCTGAGGAAGCCAACACGAAACGCATGCTGGAGCTGTGCATGTGGCACCGCAAATATAGTGTGACCAGGGAGAGCCTAATAGTAAGATTAATCTCTATTAGTGTTGAGCGATACTGCTCGATATCTAAAAATATCGGATCGGAATGGTATCGCCGATATCACTAAATATCGGCGATATCCGATTCCGATACCGGAAGTCCCATGTAAGTCTATGGGAACAAAATATCGAAATTAAAAAAAACCTTTATTTCCTTGTAAACACTAAATATACACACATAGAATACATATATATATATATATACATGTCATTGTGACATATATATACACATATATTTATAGTTTATACACTTCTACATAGTAAAATAGACTCTGATTCAATTGCCGGGTAAAGACGTGACATACCCCATAGAAGTCGACGGGCTCGGTGCCGAGTACCCCGAAAACCTCTGGCTCTGTGCGACTCAACTTGGGCGCCACGAACAGGATTCTGTAGCTCGCTATAAGCGAGTCCTGTGTGCCTGAATTGAACTGGTTTTGTGCTTGAGAATTGCTAAAATCATCAGAGAATGTATTTGCCATTTTTCCGCCATATCTGCGTCACGACGAGGCACTGGTGAAGAAGAAGGGCGTGCTCTTCGTGGGTGTACACTCACTCAGTGGCGTGAAAACGATGGCCGACCATTGTAAATGTTACTGCAATGTAAGATCGTGCCCCACAGCTCTTCAGTTCTGCCTCCTCATCCTCCTCAGTGTGCGGAAACTAACACGAAGGTCCCGCCTCCCTACAAAAGAGGGGCCCTCTCCAGATGCTAATGACACATGTGACTTGGCAGAGATGGCTAATGGACACGACGAGCAGAAGTGTGAAGGGATGGAGCAGTCAGAGCTCTCCCCCCACGGAAGCGACCCGATCGCCACGGAATCACCGTTGGGCACCCGGCCTGGAAACCCTCCTACGCTGGAAGAAGCGGAGGATACCCTGAGAGACCTGGCCCGGCATTGGGAGGAGGTCGCCAGGATGGAAGCGAGCTGGCGGGCCCTAAAACTACAATTGAGCGGCGCCAATCCCTCTTACCCCCTGAAGTGTCTGTACCGGAAGGTGAGGCACCCGTTCCAGTAGAGGAGTCCGTGCGGGCATCCCAGCCCTTGCAATCTGAACCGGTTGCCAGTATCTCAGTGGAGGCACCCGTTCCAGTAGAGGAGGCCGTGCGGGCATCCCAGCCCTTGCAATCTGAACCGGTTGCCAGTATCTCAGTGGAGGCACCCGTTCCAGTACAGGAGGCCGTGCGGGCATCCCAGCCCTTGCAATCTGAACCGGTTGCCAGTATCTCAGTGGAGGCACCCGTTCCAGTAGAGGAGGCCGTGCGGGCATCCCAGCCCTTGCAATCTGAACCGGTTGCCAGTATCTCAGTGGAGGCACCCGTTCCAGTACAGGAGGCCGTGCGGGCATCCCAGCCCTTGCAATGTGATCCGGTTGCCAGTATCACAGTGGAGGCACCCGTTCCAGTAGAGGAGGCCGTGCGGGCATCCCAGCCCTTGCAATCTGAACCGGTTGCCAGTATCTCAGTGGAGGCACCCGTTCCAGTACAGGAGGCCGTGCGGGCATCCCAGCCCTTGCAATGTGATCCGGTTGCCAGTATCACAGTGGAGGCACCCGTTCCTGCAGAAAACGCCGCACCAGCACCCCAGATCCCGCTGTCTGCCCCCGTCGCTGAGGCAGAAGAAGCGACACCCGTCCTCATGGAGGAGGCCGCGCAGGCACCAGAGCTCTACCTGCCTGTACCGGAGCCCCGACCGTCATCTGTTCCAGAGCCGGCTGCTTCCGCCGCAGGTGAGTGCCGCCAGGACTGGCGGGCGCCAGGAGAGCTGCCGCAAACCGGACATCGTAAGCTGGCGTTTGATGGTGGAGACATGGAGATGCTGGTGGAGGAGAATTACAACCGGCGTCAGGAGGAAGAGTGGAGACGTCGGGAGCGGGAAGCAGAGCGACAAAGGGAGCAGCGAGAATCCCAAAAGCTTCGGCAACGTCACCTGGAGAAGGACCTGGCAGAGAAGGCACGTATGAGAAAGGATAAAAGTACGGTGAGGGAGCCGCGGCGTAAGGGTGCAGTACGGAACTTTAAGTTAAAAGGTGGTTGGGGCTTCATCCAGGAGCCTGGACTTTATTTAGAAGTTTTTGTAACCCGGTGGGACGTGGAGGCTCACCTCCCAGAAGGACACCCGGGGAGGGACCTGTTGCCAGGAGACTTGGTGACTTACACCCGACACTGGGGTTACAATGGATGGTACGCCCTAAATGTTACCAGGTGCGACCCCTACTCCCCAGAGTGTCAGGAAACTGACAGACCCTACGAGCCTTCAGCCTCCCCCAACCAGGCCTCTGCACAAGTGTCCACCCCACGCCGTAAATCTCCCCAGCCTCCCTCAGTGGTCTCAACAGACCCAGCTATGGACATGATAATGATAGCTGGCCCGTACCCGGCGCCTGTTAGGCCCCCTGGGGTTCGTTCAGTCCGGGACATAGGGGTCCAGACCCGGAGGGAGATGAAAGAGGTGGCCACACAGACCCATATAGCGGGTCACGACGTCACTGTACAGGCCACACGACGTCATCAGGTCTGGGTGGACCCTCCTGTCACGGATGTTTGGCAAGCTCCAGAAGAGTACCAGGTGGTACCTGGAAGAGGCCAGCCAAAGAAGTCTAAATAACCCGGACAGGGTCTCTGTATGTAAATCGTTAAATTATTGATGTACCCGGACGGGTGAATGTTCATAAAAAGAAGTTTATTGTTGCCTTAATATACCTAGGTTGGGTAATGGTTTGATGTACCCGGACGGGTGAATGTTCAGAAGAACAAGTTTATTGTTGCCTTAATATACCCAGGTTGGGTAATGGTGTTTCACTGTAATCAAAATGTTGAACTTTGAAGCCATGAACTGTACTGGCTCACAAACTTTTCTGTAAATAGTTGGCACTTCGGTGCTCCATCTTGGTTTTACAAAAAACTTTACTGTGCACTATTTTCAACTACCTCAGAAACTAAAAACCCGTTTGGTGTGGCCGAAAGTGAGGTCTGCTCAAGGAAAGTCTTGCAGCCCACCCAAGACCACAGTTGGAGGTTTGGAGCGGGTCCTCCACAAGCACAAGTAAAGGACACTGTGAAGTTACCCCGGTGGGGTAGTCCTAAGAAGTCTCCACGAACTTCGGCACTAATGCTATTTGCACTTTTGTTGAATATGTATTTATTAACACACATGTATAACACATATCAAGGGTATGAACAGTAACAAAACATGTCACATAATATAAGCCATTTGCACTTTTGTAATGTTATTATTAAAAATTTTATTATGCAACGTTTAACTTGAAGTGTTTCCTGCTTTCTTACTACGTCGCATAGTCCACTCTGCTACATCACTTTGCACCATTGCTCTATCTCACATCTATCTGCCCTGGAAGGATAGCGTGTTACCTGTAGAAGACTTATCACCTACCTGCACTACACCATCCCTTCCAGAGGACCTGCACAGCAGCGCTGGACACCCTGACCAGGTACTACAGGTGGCGTCACGACAAACTACACGAACATTCTATCATCCCCTGGAAATATCCCACATTCCAGTGATCGCCCAGGTCACGGACCGAGCTGTGCTACTCGTGACATCCCCCATAGAAGTCGACGTGATCGGTGCCGAGTACCCCAAAACCCCTGTCTCTGTGCGACTCAACTTCCCTCACTGTGCTGGCACTTTACATTTACAATGGCTCTGGGTTTTTTTTTTGGGGGGGTGGGGAACATTCAGACTTTTGCTATGGGGCCCCATGATTTATATGTACGCCCCTGCTGCTGAGGAATGGTATTTAAGGCTGTTAAGGAGCCAAATACATGGACCTTGCCAGCAGCGTCGGACTGGAGTACCTTGGGCCCACCAGAGAAAATATATTCTTGCGGCCCAACATCATACTTCCCAACCTTTGAATAAGGGAAAGAGGGACAAAGGCTGTGGCACGCTGTGCATGCTGCAGAAAATTTTAGGCCATGCCACGTTGCACCACAGACTGTCCTGGAGTTGGTGGATGCTTTAGTCCAGGTGTGGGAGGAGATCCCTCACGAGACCATCCGTCGCGCTTATCAGGAGCATGGCCAGAAGTTGTAGGGAGGTCATACAGCATACCTCCCAAATTTGGAAGACAGGAAAGAGGATTAAAGGCTGCGGCGCGTGTTGCGCGCCGCTGAAAATTTTAGGCCACGCCCCGACCACACCCATTTCACAGCTAATCACACCCATATCCTCGCCCCAAGCGTAACCATTTAGCACTGCTGATCACACTGACTGGTAATGAGGGCACAGTGGCTGGTACTGAGGAAAAGAAAGAAAGAGCAGCGAGAGAGAAAGAACAAACAGAGAAAGAAAGAGAGGAAAGAAAGAAAAGAAAGAAAGAAAGAACAGAGAGAAAAAAGAACAGAGAGCGAGAAGGAAAGAACAGAGAGCGAGAAAGAAAGACTAGAGAGAGAGCCATAGGCGTAGCTAGGGTTTTGGTTTAGTGGGGGCAAAACTTCTGAGTGGGCCCATCATCAGAGAACCTCAGCAAATGACCGCGCTGTTGGCCAAAATAATCTATATATAAAAAGACCAATATTGATATTACCGCCATATGGTCTGTGTTAAATAATACCAGTCCTACAGAACATATAGATTACAGCACAGGTACAGATAATGACTTACCGCTGATGTTCTTTATAATGGAATTGTTCACTTTTCATGTCTTTTCCATCTGGCCCACACCGACATGACGACTTCTCCAGCAAGGACTCGACTGCACCCCCATTAAAAAAAAAATTAAAAAAAACTCACCTCCCGGCTCCTGTGCTGCTCACTGTTCTCCCTCTCAGAGTCTGACAGTGGGCGCCGGCAGGTGATGTTATTGCGCCCGCTGTCATACGCTGAGAGGGGGATTATGGGAGAGTAGGAGCGCTCGCTCCTTCTCTCTCCATGCGGTCAGCTTTATCGGCTGGATGCCGATACAGCTGACCCTCCGATGACGGGTGGGGGGCCCACTGCTGGCACCGGGCCCCCCCAACGCCTGTTCAGGCCCCATAGCTTCCGGGCGGCAGAGCAGGGAGAGCGATTCTCCCTGCTCTGCCGCAGAATGTAACTGTATCGTAGCTCCGGGTGGGCCCCCTCAGAGCGCGGGCCCCGGGGCCACCACCCCCTCTGCCCGCGACCTATCCTTTCAAATCAGGGCCCACCACGCAGGAGCTGGGGCCCACCGTAGGTTTCTCCGGTGTCCCGTGCCTCAGTCCGACCCTGCTTGCCAGCCTGATAATACCAGGCCACAGCAGTCTGCATATCTTGGCTGGTTAACAAAAATAGGGGATCCCCTCGAAAAAAAAACGCCGTGGGGTCCCCCTATTTTTGTTAACCAGCCAAGTAAAATGCAGACTGCTGCGGCCTGGTATTAAAAGACTGTCAAGGCCCATGGATTTTGGCCCTCAACAGCCTGATAATACCAGGCTACAGCAGCCCCACATTTGGCGCATCAAAAGATGTGCCAATTGTGGCACTTTACCCGGCTCTTCCCACTGCCCTGTAGCGGTGGCAAGTGGGGTAATAAGGGTTAATGTCACCGTTGATTGCACGGTGACAATAAGCCCGGTTAATAATGGAGAGGTGTCAATAAGACACCGATCCATTATTAATCCAAAGTTATTAAATGTATAAAAAAAAGACAAAGCAAGAAAAAAGTCTTTTAATGAAATAAAAGAGACAACACAGTTTTCATTTCTTTTATTATACTCTCATTCCTGCGACGCCATCGATCTCCTGTAAAAAAAGAAAAAAAACAAACCAACAGTATACCACCTGTCCGACGCAGTCCTACGTAGTCCACGACGATCCAGCTCTGCTACATCGCAATGACAGGCAGAGCCTGACATCCCGGCGCAGCACAGCTGATTACCTGCTTCCCCGGCGGTGACGTCATCGGACTGACTGCTTTACGGCCGCGATTACCCAGCAGTCACTGCAGTTATCGCGAGAAACTGCATGTGACCGCCGGGGAGAAGAGGATGGCGGCCATGAAGCAGTCCAGGACGTGACCGCCGGAGATCTTCTGCCAGGTAAGTGCCGCTGACTCCTGACAGACCCGACCGACGGACACTGACAGTGACAGTGACAAATCCGATTCCGGTATCCGATAAGACGAAAATATCGGAACTAAGTATCGAAAGGCCGATAGAGCTAATATCGGCCGATACCCGATACTTGCGGTATCGTATCGCTCAACACTAATCTCTATATAACGTGACAGTGCTATAAATTCTATACTACGGCCCCCTGAGGAAGCCAACGCGAAACGCATGCTGGAGCTGTGCATGTGGCACCGCAAATATAGTGTGACCAGGGAGAGCCTAATAGTAAGATTAATCTCTATAAAACGTGATGGTGCTGTAAATTCTTGATTGTGTTGCTGAAGATGCATAAAGCCACATCAATGGAAATACAATAGTAATACATGTGGTGAAGTCCAGGTCTCATAACCAACCTTGATAATGGTAACATGCATCTAACATTTAATGCCTCTTACCCATGTTATCTGTGGTACCAGGCGCACAGCCCCAGCACGCGTTTCGCGTTGGCTTCCTCAGGGGGTAGAATTTATAGCACCATCACGTTAAAGAGATTAATATTATTAGGCTCTCCCTGGTCACACTATATTTGTGGTGCTACGCCACTTTTTATTTTGCACCCAGTCTCACTGATACGGTTTTTTATGATGTATTGCCTTGTGTATATATAGAATTATGAATTAGTCTTTTTTGTACTCCAGTTTGGGTTATATACTTCGTTTATTCTGTGTGCTGCCCCATAGGCATTCATTAGTAGAGGTCCGCCACCTCGGTACTGTCATAGATCATCTCCCCTACATCACAGTGCAAGATTGTCCAGATCGGCCATGTGAAGGACAACCCGTCCTTCCACGTCACCAATGTGATGTACTACACAGGCACAGCTCTCCGGCGCCCCCTTTGCCTCTCAGGTCAGTAAGAGAACTGCACCTAGAGCAAATTGCCGCCGGGGAGGGTGTCCTGTTACCCACTGGGTATTCTAAGATTCGTGATCAGAGTAAAAGCATCAGCCCAAGATTAATTTTATGGTTTAATTGCCTTAAGGGCGCAGTAGATAATTACAGAAATATACAGTAAGCTATACAACGGAATTACAATGGATTTGCAGTCAGAATAAAATACAACAATAATGGTACAAGGCTTAGAGGTATTAGCTAGAGGTCAACATTACCAGGTTGTAGGTTGCATGTGGAGGCAGGGAGCTCTGCGATTCACAGGTGAGAATCTTAGTTGCTGGACAGTCCCCCAAAACGTGTACCGCTGCTCCCTTGGCAGATCTGTCCCTTGTTCCTTGTTCTTAGATCTTCCATCGTCTTGGCTTCTGTGAGAATAGCATGCAGTCTGCCCATAGCTACAGTTCTTAAACATGCTAGGTCCCTCCACTCGGTGTCAGACAGTGGGCTGATAATCTCCACCATTAGCTCCCTGCAGAATTTATTCCCAATATCTAACAACGGGGTTAACTTTCTCCAGGACGATCGGATCAGGACACGAGAGGTACCAGCGGATGCAGTATGTTTTGCCTGTCGGGTGGAGATCAAACCTGGCTCGATTGGGTCTCTGTGGAGGGCCAATCTCTATATCTCAGGCCCCCGAGCCATCACCAACTCGGGAGTTGCACTGTCAGATGCCCGAGGTCCGCAGGATCATGCAGATATTTTTTATGAGTCTGTGACTAGAAAGATGTGCTCATAATTCATAATCCTAGAACGGAGCCGTCGGGTCTGGGAAATACAATGGAAATGTTTTCTGTGTCTAGCTGGCAGGTATAATCTAATTGAGGCCCCCAGGCATCTCCAGGCCCCATGCTGATGCGGCTCCAGACTGCACCTTTGAAGTCTTGTTTTTGGCCTGACCTATTTAGCATACTAAAAGGACCTGGTATTCACAGTGGACACTAAACCCTGTTGTATTGAATATGCCCTCAGGCCATGAGGCCAGGTGCAGTTAGCAGCCTGTGGCTCTGTGAACAGACAAAATGGAGGCTGGTACTGGCCATATCCAAGATGGTGGCTGTTCCTTCCTCACACCTCCCTGCTTTAGAGGACACTGCTGGTTATCACAATCCTGTGTTCCCCCATGCGCCCTTCCGCACCCTCTCCTTGCTGGGAAGGTTGCACACTGGGTGGGCACAAGCCTCCCGCTCATCAGAGATATGATATAGGTGGTCCAGATCGTGTGGTCTCAGGTTTTTTGTAATCAGAAGTACTGGTATTTTTATTAGGGTTTTTCTGGGTTGCAGACAGAATTTCTCTCCTGTACTTTACTTTCTAGACAGTTTTGGGCCCCAACATTTGCTCATTCTATTTTCTGTCTGTGTTCATGTTTTCCTCTTGTCTAACCGCCATTACATGTTTGGGGGCTTCCTATTTCTTTGGGGGCTTTACTCCGGGGCAGTTAGCTTTCCTCTTTCTATCTTCAGGTGTAGCTAACTCTCCGGCTGTGCCGAGGCGTCTAGGATCACCGTAGGTGCGCTCCACGGCTACTTCTAGTTGTGTGGTTAGTTTAGGGATCTGCAACCCATTAGGTTCCAGCCTCTCTGGTGTCTTTCTGCTTTGGCGGTATTTTGCTCCTGTCCTCCTCAGCTACCAAATCATAACACGTATCGCTCCGCACGTCACACCGCTCGTCTACAGGAAGCCACTAATCGTATCGCTCTGTATGTCACACCACTCGTTTACAGGAAGCCGCTCGTCGTATCGCTCCGAATGTCACACCGCTCATCTACAGGAAGCAGCTTGTCATATCGCTCCGAATGTCACACCGCTTGTCTACAGGGAGCTGCTCGTTGTATCCACTGGCGGACACAAGACAGAAAAGGGCCCCTGTGCAAGAGCAATATATGGGCCCTTTGCAGCCAAAGAGCTACTAAAAGTGCAAAATTACACCTGCTTGGGAGGTAGAAATAGGCCCCCTTACCTCCTGGGCCCCTGTGCGGCCGCACAGGTTGCACCAATGATATGTCCGCCCCTAGTCGTATCACTCCGTACTTCGCACCTCTCGTCTACAGGAAGCCGCTCGTCGTATCGCTCTGAACGTCACACATCTTGTCTACAGGGAGCCACTCGTTGTATCGCTCTGTACGTCACACCGCTCGTCTACCGAAGCCGCTAGTTATATCGCTCTTGCATGTCACACCGTTCATCTACAGGAAGCAGCTTGTTGTATCGCTCTGCACGTTACAGCGCTCGTCTACGGGAAGCCGATGGTCATATCGCTCTGCATGTCACACCGTTCATCTACGGGAAGTCGCTTGTTGTATCGCTCTGCACGTTACACCGCTCGTCTATGGGAAGCCGCTAGTCATATCACTCTGCATGTCACACCGTTCATCTACAGGAAGCCGCTTGTTGTATCGTTCCATACGTTGCACCGCTCGTCTACAGGAAGTCGCTTGTTGTATCGCTCTGCACGTTACACCGCTCGTCTACGGGAAGCCGCTGGTCTTATTGCTGTGTATGTTGCACCGCTCGTCTACAGGAAGTCGCTTGTTGTATCGCTCTGCACGTTACACCGCTCGTCTACGGGAAGCCGATGGTCTTATTGCTGTGTATGTTGCACCGCTCGTCTACAGGAAGCCGCTTGTTGTATCGCTCTGCACGTTACACCGCTCGTCTACGGGAAGCCCCGTGGTCTTATTGCTGTGTATGTTGCACCGCTCGTCTACAGCAAGCCGCTTGTTGTATCGTTCCATACGTTGCACCGCTCGTCTACAGGAAGTCGCTTGTTGAATCGCTCTGCACGTTACACCGCTCGTCTACGGGAAGCCGATGGTCTTATTGCTGTGTATGTCGCACCGCTCGTCTATGGGAAGCCGCTTGTTGTATCGCTCTGTACGTTACACCGCTCGTCTACGGGAAGCCGCTGGTCTTATTGCTGTGTATGTTGCACCGCTCGTCTACAGGAAGCCGCTTGTTGTATCGCTCTGCACGTTACACCGCTCGTCTACGGGAAGCCGATGGCTTATTGCTGTGTATGTCGCACCGCTCGTCTACAGGAAGTCGCTTGTTGTATCGCTCTGCACGTTACACTGCTCATCTACGGGAAGCCGCTGGTCTTATTGCTGTGTATGTCGCACGCTCGTCTACAGGAAGCCGCTTGTTGTATCGCTCTGCACGTTACACCACTCGTCTACGGGAAGCCGCTGGTCTTATTGCTGTGTATGTCGCACCGCTCGTCTACAGGAAGCCGCTTGTTGTATCGCTCTGCACATTACACCGCTCGTCTACGGGAAGCCGATGGTCATATTGCTGTGTATGTCGCACTGCTCGTCTACGGGAAACCGCTTGTTGTATCGCTCTGCACATTACACCGCTCGTCTACGGGAAGCCGATGGTCTTATTGCTGTGTATGTGCACCGCTCGTCTACAGGAAGCCGCTTGTTGTATCGCTCTGCACGTTACACCGCTCGTCTACGGGAAGCCGCGTCTAGAACGCTTGTTGTATCGCCTGCACATTACCCTAGAACCGTGTTTATTGTGTGTATGTCGCAGCTCGTCTACGAAGCCTGTTCCCCTACCCCCAGAACGCTTGTTGACGCTCTGACTTAACGCTCGGAACGATGTTTAGTGTAGTCATGCTGACGGAAGCCTTGTTGTTCGCGACTACCCGCTCAGAAGCCGTGGTCTTTTGTGGTTGTGCACCCTACAGGAAGCCGCTTGTTTATCGCTCACTTACACGCCTTACGAAGCGCTGTTTATGTTCTCACCGCGCTGGAAGCGTGGTCTATTGTTGTTGTGCACGCGTTAGAAGCCCTTGTATCGCTCTGACATTACACTCGTCACGGAAGGATGTCTTATGCGTGTATGTGCCTCGTCTACGAAGCGCTGTTACGTCTCATTACAGCTCCTACGACGCTGTTTGTGAATTACTCTCTACGGAGCGTGTCTTATTGTGTAGTGAGTCTCACGAAGCGTGTTGTATCGCTTGACTTACACCGTCCACGGAACGTGTCTTATGCTTTGTGCGCCGTACGAGCTTGTGTATCCTCTGCACTACACGTCGTCTAGACGCTTGTTGTATCGTCCTCCCTTCGGAAGGCTGTTATGCTTGATCACGCTGTCTACGAAGCCGTGTTTTATCACCCCCACAGAGCGTGTGTTCGTCCACTACACGCTCGTTACGGACGTGTCTATGCGTGATGCGCAGTCTCTCGAAGCGCTTTTGACCTCCACTTACACGCTCTGGAATCGCTGTTGATACGTGTTACGAACGTGGTATTTGTTTGTCGCACGTTAGGAGGTTGTTGACGTTCATTCACGTGTTACGACGTTTGTTGCCTCCACCCATCGTGATTACACGCTCTCTACGGGAAGCGATGGTCTTATTGCTGTGTATGTGCACGCTCGTTACGGAAGCGCTGTGTTCGCTCTGCACTTACACGCTCGTCTAGGAAGCGATGTCTTTGCTGTGTATGTGCGCTGTCTACGGAAGCCGCTGTTGTATCGCTCTGACATTACCGCTCTCTAGGGAAGCCGATGTCTATTGCTGTGTATGTGCACGCTGTTAGGAAGCGCTTGTTGTACGCTCTGCACATTACACCGCTCGTCTACGGAAGCCGATGGTCTTATTGCTGTGTATGTGCACGCCGTCTACGGAAGCCGCTTGTTGTATCGCTCTGCACATTACACGCTCGTCTACGGGAAGCGATGGTCTTATGCTGTGTATGTCGCACGCTCGTCTACGGAAGCGCTGTTGTATCGCTCTGCACATTACACCTCTTACGGGAAGCGATGGTCTTATTGCTGTGTATGTCGCACGCTCGTCTACGGGAAGTCGCTTGTTGTATCGCTCTGCCTTACACGCTCGTCTACGGAAGCCGATGGTCTTATTGCTGTGTATGTGCACGCTCGTCTACGGAAGCGCTTGTTGTATCGCTCTGCACTTACACGCTCTCTACGGAAGCGTTGTTTATGCTGTGTAGTGCAGGCCGTCTAGGAAGCGTTGTTGTATCGCTCTGCACATTACACGCTCGTCTACGGAAGCGATGGTCTATTGCTGTGTATGTGCACGCTCGTCTACGGAAGTCGCTTGTTGTATCGCTCTGACATTACACGCTCCTACGGAAGCGTGTTTATTGCTGTGTATTGCACCGCTCGTCTACGGAAGCCTTGTTGTATCGCTCTGCACATTACAGCACGCTCTATCTTACGGTAGGTCGCTTGTTGTATCGCTCTGCACATTACACCGCTCGTCTACGGGAAGCCGAGGTCTTATTGCTGTGTATGTCCACTGCTCGTCACGGAAGCGCTTGTTGTATGCTCTGCAATTACACGCTCTCTACGGAAGCCGATGGTCTTATTGCGTGTATGTCGCACTGCTCGTCTACGGGAAGTCGCTTGTTGTATCGCTCTGCACTTACACCGCTCGTCTACGGGAAGCCGATGGTCTTATTGCTGTGTATGTCGCACTGCTCGTCTACGGGAAGTCGCTTGTTGTATCGCTCTGCACATTACACCGCTCATCTACGGGAAGTCGACTTGTTGTATCGCTCTGCACATTACACGCTCGTCTACGGGAAGCCGATGGTCTTATTGCTGTGTATGTTGCACCGCTCGTCTACAGGAAGCCGCTTGTTGTATCGCTCTGCACATTACACCGCTCGTCTACGGGAAGCCGATGGTCTTATTGCTGTGTATGTTCGCACCGCTCGTCTACAGGAAGCCGCTTGTTGTATCGCTCTGCACTTACACGCTCGTCTACGGAAGTGCTTGTCTGTATCGCTCGACGTCTGCACCGCTCGTCTACGGAAGCCGCTGGTCTTATTGCTGTGTATGTTGCACCGCTCGTCTACAGGAAGTCGCTTGTTGTATCGCTCTGCACTTACACCGCTCGTCTACGGGAAGCCGATGGTCTTATTGCTGTGTATGTTGCACCGCTCGTCTACAGGAAGCCGCTTGTTGTATCGCTCTGCACAGTTACACCGCTCGTCTACGGGAAGCGCTGTTGTATCGCTCTGCACATTACACGCTCTACGAAGCGATGGTCTATTGCTGTGTATGTCGCACCGCTCGTCTACAGGAAGCCGCTTGTTGTATCGCTCTGCACATTACACCGCTCGTCTACGGGAAGCCGATGGTCTTATTGCTGTGTATGTCGCACTGCTCGTCTACGGGAAGTCGCTTGTTGTATCGCTCTGCACATTACACCGCTCGTCTACGGGAAGCCGATGGTCTTATTGCTGTGTATGTCGCACTGCTCGTCTACGGGAAGCGCTTGTTGTATCGCTCCTACGTTACACCGCTCGTCTACGGGAAGCCGCTGGTCTTATTGCTGTGTATGTTGCACCGCTCGTCTACAGGAAGCCGCTTGTTGTATCGCTCTGCACATTACACCGCTCGTCTACGGGAAGCCGATGGTCTTATTGCTGTGTATGTTGCACTGCTCGTCTACGGAAGCGCTTGTTGTATCGCTCTGCACATTACACCGCTCGTCTACGACGGGAAACTGTCACGATGGTCCTTTATTGCTGTGTATGTCGCACTGCTCGTCTACGGGAAGCTCGCTTGTTGTATCGCTTGCACGTTACACCGCTCGTCTACGGGAAGCCGATGGTCTTATTGCTGTGTATGTTGCACGCTCGTCTACAGGAAGCGCTTGTTGTATCGCTCTGCACGTTACACCGCTCGTCTACGGGAAGAGGCTGGTCTTATTGCTGTGTATGTTGCACCGCTCGTCTACAGGAAGCCGCTTGTTGTATCGCTCTGCACGTTACACCGCTCGTCTACGGGAAGCCGATGGTCTTATTGCTGTGTATGTCGCACTGCTCGTCTACGGGAAGTCGCTTGTTGTATCGCTCTGCACATTACACCGCTCGTCTACGGAAGTCCGATGGTCTTATTGCTGTGTATGTCGCACTGCTCGTCTACGGGAAGTGCTTGTCGTATCGCTCCGTACGTCGCACCGCTTGTCTACGGGAAGCCGCTGGTCTTATTGCTGTGTATGTTGCACGCTCGTCTACAGGAAGCTGCTTGTTGTATCGCTCTGCACATTACACCGCTCGTCTACGGGAAGCCGATGGTCTTATTGCTGTGTATGTGCACTGCTCGTCTACAGGAAGCCGCTTGTTGTATCGCTCTGCACATTACACCGCTCGTCTACGGGAAGCCGATGGTCTTATTGCTGTGTATGTCGCACTGCTCGTCTACGGGAAGTCGCTTGTTGTATCGCTCTGCACATTACACCGCTCGTCTACGGGAAGTCGATGGTCTTATTGCTGTGTATGTCGCACTGCTCGTCTACAGGAAGCTGCTTGTCGTATCACTCGTACGTGCACCGCTTGTCTACGGGAAGCGTTTGAAATCAATAGTAAATTTTATGAACAGAAGTGCACTGACTAATTTCATATTCAGCAACCCACACGGACAGAATGGGCAAAAGCATTTTTAAGAATTGGACCAGGGCGAGCCGCGCGAGATAGCCGACACAGGGAGAGCCGCCGGGGGAGGAACCGGACACAGGGAGAGCCACTGGGAGGACCGGACACAGGACGAGCCGCCGGGGGAGGGCCCTGGACACAGGGAGAGACAGCTGAGAGGAGTCCGGACACAGGCGAGCCGCCGGGGAAGGGCTGGACACAGGGAGACGCTGAGAGGAGGTCCGGACACAGGGCGAGCGCCTGGACAAAAGGAGAGACGCTGAGAGGAGGTCCGGACACAGGGCAAGCCGCTGGGGGAAGGTCCGGACACAGGGAGAGCCGACGGGGGAGGACCGGACACAGGGAGAGCCACTGAGGGGGAAAGCTGGACACAGGGAGAGCCACTGGGGGGGAAGACAGGACACGGAGAGCCGCCGGGGGGAGGACCGGACACAGGGAGAGCTGCCGGGGGAGGACCGGACACAGGGAGAGCCGCCGGGGAAGGACCGGACACAGGGAGACCCGCCCGGGGAGGACCGGACACAGGAGAACGCGCGGGGAGGACCGGACGCAGGGAGAGCCGCTGAGAGGAGGTCCGGACACAGGGAGAGCCGCTGAGAGGTCCGGACACAGGGAGAGCCAACGGGGGGAGGACCGGACACAGGGCGAGATGTCGGGGGAGGACCGGACACAGGACGAGCCTCGAGGTAGAGCAGAGCCCACACCCTGAACTCGGCATCTTCATGGCATGGAAACCACATAAAAAAAAACTGTGCATAGGTTTTTTTGCTTTGGAGCATTTGTTCTCGGTGTGGTGTCCATACGGCTACATTTTCCCCTTCTCTCATCAGGAGTCCTGCTTCTTTGACCTTCTCCGCACTATTGCACTTTTGTGTTGTTTGTGTGAACGTTCGGCTCCGATCCTCATCATCTCATACACATGATCATGTCTGGGATTACCAAGACCCTAAGACGGCAGTTGGGCTCAGGTTTTGGTAGCCATGTGGCTCTTTTAATCTTGTGGTGTTTTACATGTTTTTCATCCTGGACTTTATTATGGTGACCTTCGTGTTTTACTTATTTTTTTCTTGGTTTCCCGCACTCTTAGTATGCGCTAGGTTGATCCCATCTTCATAGCAGGGGCACAGTTTACTTGGCCCCATGTGGTATCCGGTGGGGTCGGCCTATTATGGTCATCGGGATGAGGAGGTCTCAGGCCATCGGCAGATCGTGGAGCGCGGCATAACGACCAGTCACATGGTGATAAATCTGGGAGAGAAGTAACAGATCGATGCGTCTGAGCCATGGTGACCCCAAAAAGCGGCCCTGGGTATCCCTCACCCCCAGAAAAGCAGCCCCTGATATCCCTCACCCCCAATAAGCAGTGCCTGGTATCCCTCACCCCCAATAAGCGGCCCCTGATATCCTTCACTCCCAATAAGCGGCCCCTGGTATCCCTCACCCCCAATAAGCGGCCCCTGATATCCCTCACTCCCAATAAGCGGCCCCTGATATCCCTCACTCCCAATAAGCGGCCCCTGGTATCCCTCACCCACCAATATGCGGCGCCAGGAATCCCTCATCCATCAATATGCAGCCCCGGGTATCCCTCACCCCCAGAAAAGCAGCCCCTGGTATCCCTCACCCCCAATAAGCGGCCCCTGATATCCTTCACTCCCAATAAGCGGCTCTTGATATCCCTCACTCCCAATAAGCGGCCCCTGGTATACCTCACCCACCAATATGCGGCCCCAGGAATCCCTCACCCATCAATATGCGGCCTCGGGTATCCCTCACCTCCAGAAAAGCAGCCCCTGGTATCCCTCACCCCCAATAAGCGGCCCCTGATATCCTTCACTCCCAATAAGCGGTCCCTGATATCCCTCACTCCCAATAAGCGGCCCTTTGATATCCCTCACTCCCAATAAGCGGCCCCTGGTATCCCTCACTCCCAATAAGCGGCCCTTGATATCCTTCACTCCCAATAAGCGGCCCCTGGTATTCCTCACCCACCAATATGCGGCCCCAGGAATCCCTCACCCATCAATATGCGGCCCCGGGTATCCCTCACCTCCAGAAAAGCAGCCCCTGGTATCCCTCACCCCCAATAAGCGGCCCCTGATATCCTTCACTCCCAATAAGGGTCCCTGATATCCCTCACTCCCAATAAGCGGACCCTGGTATCCCTCACCCACCAATATGCGGCCCCAGGAATCACTCACCCACCAATATGCGGCCCCTGATATCCTTCACTCCCAATAAGCGGCCCCTGATATCCCTCACTCCCAATAAGCGGCCCCTGGTATCCCTCACCCACCAATATGCGGCCCCAGGAATCCCTCACCCATCAATATGCGGCCCCGGGTATCCCTCACCTCCAGAAAAGCAGCCCCTGGTATCCCTCACCCCCAATAAAAAAAGCGGCCCTTGATATCCCTCACTCCCAATAAGCGGCCTGTTGTGAATGGGTTTGAGATGAGTTCTGAGCAGAGGCTCCCTCTGGTGGTTACAAGCAGTGCTAGTCTGTCCAGTGAAGATTGTGAGGACTGGGAATCAGGTGTTACTGACTGGTCTTATATGGGGGAGTCACCTTCCCATCGGGGTTGCCGGTGATCAATTGTTCTGGTCTGAATCCTTCATTCCTGTTTCCCTTGTAGCCTGCTGTGTCCTGTCTGCATCTCCTGCTAACAGATAGGACTTTTTCTTCTTTTGTGTTTGTGCTATATTTTTGCATTTTGTCCTGCACTTCTGTGGGGGCCTTCAGGGTCCCCTCTGGGGGCTTCTGCCCTCTCAGTTTTGTTCAGCCACTGATGTTTGTGCTTTTGCTTTTTCCAGTTTTTTCAGTGGCTGCTGTTTTGATTTTGTTACACCAGAGAACTAATTTAGGTGGTAGAGGTCGTGTGATCTCAGGTGTTTTTGAAATTAGAGAGTTGGTGCTTTTCAGGGTTTTCTGGGATTGCAGTAAGTGCCCTTCCTATCCTTTTCTATTTAGTTAGTTTGGGCCCCAGCGTTTGCTCATACTATTTTCTGTCTGTGTCAGTATTTCTTCTTGTCTAACCGCCATTACATGTTTGGGGGCTTTCTATTATCTTTGGGGTTCTGCTCCGGGGCAGATAGCTTTCCTATTTCTATCTTTAGGTGTAGTTAGTTTCTCAGGCTGTGACGAGGCGTCTAGGACCAACGTAGGAACGCTCCACGGCTGCCTCTAGTTGTGGTGGTTAGTCAGGGTACTGCAATCTCATAGATTCCAACTGCTCTGGTGTATTCCTTTTTTACCTGCACTCCTCAGCTACCGAAACATAACAGTATCACCGGCCTAAAAATTGAAAATTGTATGGTACTCACAGAAGGGAAAAATATTGTGAAAGAAAAAAGGTTGTCAGAGATATTTTTCTGTTTGTTGCATTTTTTTTTTTTTTTCCCCTCTGTATCTCTGGGTGCTGGGGAGGATCTTTTCTCTCAATGGAGTTTGCACAGTTGTCTGGCCGTGTGGATCAGCTTGCCACTGAGGTTCGCAGTATTGCTATCTATCTTGCTGGGTTGCCTGTTGTGGAACCTAGGATTCCCATGCCAGATTTGTTTTTAGGGGATCGAGCTAGGTTTCAGAATTTCAAAAATAATTGTAAATTGTTTTTTGCCTTAAAATCTAAGTCCTCAGGAACGCAGCGCAGCAGGTTCAAATTATCATCTCTCTCCTGCGCGGCAATCCTCAGGATTGGGCTTTTTCCCTGAACCTGGGGATCCTGTTTTGAGTGATGTTGATGCATTTTTTCAGGCCTTGGGGTTATTGTACGATGAGCCTAATGTCACTGATCAAGCTGAAAAAGCCTTGTTGGCATTAAATCAGGGGCTTGATGACGCTGAGTTATACTGTCAGAGATTCCGTAGGTGGGCAGTCCTGACCAAATGGAATGACGACGCTTTGGCAGCCCTTTTCCGGAAGGGTCTGTCAGATAATGTAAAGGACGTTATGGTGGGATTCCCTGTCCCCTCTGGTCTCAATGATTCTATGTCATTAGCGATTCAAATTGACAGACGTTTGCGTGAGCGAAGAAGTATGCGTGGAATGGTGTTGCCTTGTGAACCAGCTTCTGAACCCATGCAGTGTGATAGAGTGGTGTCTGGGGCACAGCGTCATGAGTTTCGAAAGCGCATGTATATGTTTCTACTGTGGTGATGCCTCTCATGCTATTTCAGTCTGCCCTAAGCGGGGAAGACGTTTTGCACGCTCAGTTGTCTTGGGTAGTGTTCAGACTAAAGGGTATGCCACACTAAACAACATCGCTAACGGGATCGCTAAAAAAGTCACTACTTAGCGATCCCGTTAGCGATGTTGTTGTGTGCGGCATCTGCCAGCGACGAGCTTCCTGCTGTGATCTCGCTTGTCGCTGGAATCGTTCCGGACCCTATTTTCGTCGCTGGCGCCCCGCTGGGTAAGTATATATCGCTAAGTGTGGCACCTTTTTTAGCGATTTAGCGGTACTTTTGTACCGCTAAAGTCGTTAAGGAGATCGCTAACCGCGATAGCGTCCTAACGACATCGCTAAAATAGGTAGCCACTAGCGATATAGAAACAATCCCGCTAGCGATCTCATTAGTATGCGACGCTAACGAGATCGCTAGCGGGATTGTGTAGTGTGGCAGTACCTTAAGTTTTTATTAACTGTCACTCTGATATGTTCTCTGTCCTCATTTTCTGCTCAGGCTTTCGTTGATTCTGGAGCAGCTATTAACCTGATGGATTATGATTTTGCTAAACGTTGTGGATTTCCCTTGATACCCCTACAGAAGTCTATTCCTTTACTGGGGATCGATTCTACCCCTTTGGCTGAGAATAAACCTCAGTTTTCTACTCAGGTGATAATGAGGGTTGAACCTGATCACCAGGAGTGCTGCAAATTTTTGGTTCTGTATAATCTGCATGACATTATCGTGCTGGGTTTTCCTTGGTTACAGTCTCATAATCCTGTTTTGGATTGGAAATCTGTGTCTGTAACCAGTTGGGGCTGCCAATGTGTTAATACCAACACTCCTGTTTTTTCTGCCTCCCCCCAGGCTCAGGTTGTTCCTGACTTTTTGATTGATTTTTCTGATGTGTTTAGCGAAAGTAAATCTGCATCCTTGCCTCCCCATAGGAGCTATGACTGCGCTATTGAATTAGTGCCGGGTAGTAAATTCCATAAAGGTCGCCTTTTTAACTTGTCTGTACCTGAACATGACGCTATGCGGTCTTATATCAAGGAATCATTGGAGAGGGTCATATCAGACCATCCTCTTCACCCTTAGGTGCCGGTTTTTTCTTTGTGGCCAAAAAGGATGGTTCATTAAGGCCGTGTATTGATTATCGTCTCTTGAACAATATTACTGTGAAATATCAATACCCGTTACCCTTGATTTCTGACCTGTTTTCCAGGGTGAAAAACGCTACTTGGTTTACCAAGCTTGACCTCAGGGGGCGTATAACCTTATTCGCATTAAGCACGGGGATGAATGGAAGACGGCATTCAATACCCCTGAAGGGCATTTTGAGTACCTTGTGATGCCCTTTGGGCTCACTAATGCTCCTTCCGTCTTCCAGTCCTTCATGAATGACATTTTCAGGGATTTTGTGGATAATTTCTGATTGTTTATTTGGATGATATCTTGATTTTTTCTAATCACTGGGACTCTCATGTGAAACATGTTCGAACTGTATTCCAGATTTTGAGAGAGAATGCTCTGTATGTGAAGGGATCAAAGTGTCTTTTTGGCGTACAGAGGATCTCATTTCTGGGATTCATTTTGTCCCCATCTGTTATTGAAATGGACCCGGTCAAGGTTCAGGCCATCTGTGATTGGGTCCAACCTACTTCATTAAAGGCTCTTCAGAGATTTTTGGGTTTTGCCAATTTTTATCGTAAATTTATTGGTAATTTCTCGGTTATTGTTAAACCATTAACTGATTTGACCAGAAAGGGTTCTGATGTGGTGAATTGGCCTCCTGAGGCAGTCTCTGCATTTCAGGAACTTAAGCAGAGATTCACTTCTGCTCCTGTTCTACGGCAGCCTGATGTTTCTCTGCCATTTCAGGTGGAGGTTGATGCCTCTGAAATTGGGGCAGGTGCCGTTTTGTCCCAAAAAGATCCAGAGACCTCTAAAAGTAACCTTGTGCCTTTTTCTCTCGAAAATTTTCTCCTACTGAACGTAATTATGACGTGGGTAATCGGGAGTTATTGGCCATGAAGTGGGCTTTTGAAGAGTGGAGACATTGGCTGGAGGGAGCCAAACATCAGGTGGTGGTCCTTACGGACCATAAGAATCTGGTCTATCTGGAATCTGCCAAGCGACTCAATCCTAGACAGGCCAGGTGGGCCTTGTTTTTCACACGTTTTAATTTTGTGGTTTCCTTTCTTCCTGGCACTAAGAATGTTAAGGCGGATGCCCTCTCGAGGAGTTTCCTTGCGGACTCTCCTGGGTTATCTGATCCTTCTGTTATTTTGAAAGAGGGTGTAGTTCTTTCCGCCATCTCGCCCAATTTGAGACTTGCTCTGGAGGGGTGTCAGGAGGATAGGCCCGAGTGCTGCCCTGTTGGAAAATTGTTTGTCCCGGACCAGTGGAAAAAGAGTGTGATGTCTGAGATTCATTGTTCCGCGTTGGCTGGGCATCCCGGAATTTTTGGTACCAGAGACTTGGTTGGTCGGTCCTTTTGGTGGCCTACCTTGTCTCGTGATGTCAGGGAATTTGTGCAGTCCTGCGGGACTTGCTCTCGCTCCAAGCCTTGCTCTCGCTCTAGTGGTTTGTTGATGCCATTGCCTGTGCCCAAGAGACCATGGACCCATATCTCTATGGATTTAATTTCCGACCTTCCTGTTTCTCAGAGAGTGACCACCATCTGGGTAATTTGTGATAGGTTTTCCAAGATGATACATCTTGTGCCATTACCTAAGTTGCCTTCCTCCTCTGAATTGGTGCCGTTGTTCCTTCAGCACGTGGTTCGTTTACACGGCATTCCTGAGAACATTGTGTCTGACAGAGGAGTCCAGTTTGTTTCCAGATTTTGGAGGACTTTTTGTTCTAAACTGGGTGTTCAATTGTCTTTCTCCTCGGCATTTCATCCTCAGACCAATGGTCAAACTGAGAGAACAAACCAGACATTGGAGACTTATCTAAGATGCTTTGTGTCTGCTGATCAGGATGACTGGGTCTCTTTTTTGCCTTTGGCTGAGTTTGCTCTTAATAATAGGGCTAGCTCTGCTACTTTGATGTCTCCGTTTTTCTGTAATTCTGGGTTTCACCCTCGATTTTCTTCATGACAGGCGGAGGTTTCTGTCTGTCCAGGTGTTGACTCTGTTGTGGAGCGTATGCAACTGATTTGGGACCAGGTAGTGGAGAGGTTGTCCCTCTCTCAGGAGAGGGCCCAGCGGTTTGCTAACCGGCATAGGACTGATGGTCCTCGGTTTAAAGTGGAGGACTTGGTCTGGTTGTCCTCAAAGAATATTCCTATGAGAGTAGCATCTCCTAAATTTAAGCCTAGGTTCATTGGACCTTATAAGATCATGGAGATTATTAATCCTGTTTCTTTTCGTTTGCTTCTTCCAGGGACATTTAAGATCCATAACGTGTTCCACAAGTCCTTGTTGAAGAGGTTTGTTGAGCCAGTGGTTCCTGCTGCTGTGCCTCCTGACCCTGTTTTGGTTGAGGGCAATCTGGAGTATGTGGTTGAGAAAATATTAGATTCTCGTTTTTCTAGACGGAAACTCCAGTATTTGGTTAAATGGAGAGGTTATGGTCAGGAAGACAATTCTTGGGTGTTTGCTTTGGACATCCATGCTAGGAGACTTATCCGTGCGTATCCTGACCGACCTGGTTGCTCAAATGAGGGTTCGGTGACCCCTCCTCAAGGGGGGGGGTACTGTTGTGAATGGGTTTGAGATGAGTTCTGAGCAGAGGCTCCCTCTGGTGGTTACAAGCAGTGCTAGTCTGTCCAGTGAAGATTGTGAGGACTGGGAATCAGGTGTTACTGACTGGTCTTATATGGGGGAGTCACCTTCCCATCGGGGTTGCCGGTGATCAATTGTTCTGGTCTGAATCCTTCATTCCTGTTTCCCTTGTGGCCTGCTGTGTCCTGTCTGCATCTCCTGCTAGCAGATAGGACTTTTTCTTCTTTTGTGTTTGTGCTATATTTTTGCATTTTGTCCTGCACTTCTGTGGGGGCCTTCAGGGTCCCCTCTGGGGGCTTCTGCCCTCTCAGTTTTGTTCAGCCACTGATGTTTGTGCTTTTGCTTTTTCCAGTTTTTTCAGTGGCTGCTGTTTTGATTTTGTTACACCAGAGAACTAATTTAGGTGGTAGAGGTCGTGTGATCTCAGGTGATTTTGAAATTAGTAGAGTTGGTGCTTTTCAGGGTTTTCTGGGATTGCAGTAAGTGACCTTCCTATCCTTTTCTATTTAGATAGTTTGGGCCCCAACGTTTGCTCATACTATTTTCTTTCTGTGTCAGTATTTCCTCTTGTCTAACCGCCATTACATGTTTGGGGGCTTTCTATTATCTTTGGGGATCTGCTCCGGGGCAGATAGCTTTCCTATTTCTATCTTTAGGTGTAGTTAGTTTTCAGGCTGTGACGAGGCGTCTAGGACCAACGTAGGAACGCTCCACGGCTGCCTCTAGTTGTGGTGGTTAGTCAGGGTACTGCAATCTCATAGATTCCAACTGCTCTGGTGTATTGCCTTTTTTACCTGCACTCCTCAGCTACCGAAACATAACAGCGGCCCCTGGTATCCCTCACCCACCAATATGCGGCCCCAGGAATCCCTCACCCATCATTATGCGGCCCCGGGTATCCCTCACCTCCAGAAAAGCAGCCCCTGGTATCCCTCACCCCCAATAAGCGGCCCCTGATATCCTTCACTCCCAATAAGCGGTCCCTGATATCCCTCACTCCCAATAAGCGGCCCCTGGTATCCCTCACCCACCAATATGCGGCCCCTGGTATCCCTCACCCCCAATAAGCGGTCCCTGATATCCCTCACTCCCAATAAGCGGCCCTTGATATCCCTCACTCCCAATAAGCGGCCCCTGGTATCCCTCACCCACCAATATGCGGCCCCAGGAATCCCTCACCCATCAATATGCGGCCCGGGTATCCCTCACCTCCAGAAAAGCAGCCCCTGGTATCCCTCACCCCCAATAAGCGGCCCCTGATATCCTTCACTCCCAATAAGCGGTCCCTGATATCCCTCACTCCCAATAAGCGGCCCTTTGATATCCCTCACTCCCAATAAGCGGCCCTTTGATATCCCTCACTCCCAATAAGCGGCCCCTGGTATCCCTCACCCACCAATATGCGGCCCCAGGAATCCCTCACCCATCAATATGCGGCCCTGATATCCTTCACTCCCAATAAGCGGCCCTGATATCCCTCACTCCCAATAAGCGGCCCCTGGTATCCCTCACCCACCAATATGCGGCCCCAGGAATCCTCACCCATCAATATGCGGCCCCGGGTATCCCTCACCCCCAGAAAAGCAGCCCTGGTATCCCTCACCCCAATAAGCAGCCCCTGATATCCCTCACCCCCAATAAGCGGTCCCTGATATCCCTCACTCCCAATAAGCGGCCCTTGATATCCCTCACTCTCAATAAGCGGCCCCTGGTATCCCTCACCCACCAATATGCGGCCCCAGGAATCCCTCACCCATCAATATGCGGCCCCGGGTATCCCTCACCTCCAGAAAAGCAGCCCCTGGTATCCCTCACCCCAATAAGCGGCCCCTGATATCCTTCACTCCCAATAAGCGGTCCCTGATATCCCTCACTCCAATAAGCGGCCCCTGGTATCCCTCACCCACCAATATGCGGCCCCTGGTATCCCTCACCCCCAATAAGCGGTCCCTGATATCCCTCACTCCCAATAAGCGGCCCTTGATATCCCTCACTCCCAATAAGCGGCCCCTGGTATCCCTCACCCACCAATATGCGGCCCCAGGAATCCCTCACCCATCAATATGCGGCCCCGGGTATCCCTCACCTCCCGAAAAGCAGCCCCTGGTATCCCTCACCACCAATAAGCGGCCCCTGATATCCTTCACTCCCAATAAGCGGTCCCTGATATCCCTCACTCCCAATAAGCGGCCATTTGATATCCCTCACTCCCAATAAGCGGCCCCTGGTATCCCTCACCCACCAATATGCGGCCCCAGGAATCCCTCACCCATCAATATGCGGCCCCTGATATCCTTCACTCCCAATAAGCAGCCCTGATATCCCTCACTCCCAATAAGCGGCCCCTGGTATCCCTCACCCACCAATATGCGGCCCAGGAATCCCTCACCCATCAATATGCGGCCCCGGGTATCCCTCACCCCAGAAAAGCAGCCCCTGGTATCCCTCACCCCCAATAAGCAGCCCTGGTATCCTCACCCCAATAAGCGGCCCTGATATCCTTCACTCCCAATAAGCGGCCCTTGATATCCCTCACTCCCAATAAGCGGCCCCTGGTATCCCTCACCCACCAATATGCGGCCCCAGGAATCCCTCACCCATCAATATGCGGCCCTGATATCCTTCACTCCCAATAAGCGGCCCCTGACATCCTCACTCCCAATAAGTGGCCCCTGGTATCCCTCACCACCAATATGCGGCCCCAGGAATCCCTCACCCATCAATATACGGCCCCGGGTATCCCTTACCATCAATAAGCAGCCCCTGGTATCCCTCACCCCAATAAGCGACCCTGATATCCTTCACCACCAAAATGCGGCCCCTGGCATCACTCACCCATCAATATGCGGCCCCTGGTATCCCTCACCCCCAATAAGTGGCCCCTGATATCCTTCACTCCCAAAAGCGGCCCCTGGTATCCCTCACCCCAATATGCGGCCCCAAGAATCCCTCACCCATCAATATGCGGCCCTGGTATCCCTCACCCCAATAAGCGGCCCTGGTATCCCTCACCCACCAATATGTGGCCCTGGTATCCCTCACCCACCTATAAGCGGCCCCTGGTATCCTCACCACCAATATGCGGCCCCTGGTATCCCTCATCCACCAATAAGCGGCCCCGGGAATCCCTCACCCATCAATATGCGGCCCTGGTATCCCTCATCCACCAATATGCGGCCCCTGGTATCCCTCACCCACCTATAAGTGGCCCCTGGTATCCCTCACCACCAATATGCGGCCCCTGGTAATCCCTCACCCATCAATATGCGGCCCCTGGTATCCCTCATCCACCAATATGCGGCCCCTGGTATCCCTCACCCACCTATAAGCGGCCCTGGTATCCCTCACCCCCAATATGCGGCCCCTGGTATCCCTCATCCACCAATAAGCGGCCCCGGGAATCCCTCACCCATCAATATGTGGCCCCTGTATCCTTATCCACCAATATGCGGCCCCTGTATCCCTCACCCACCAATAAGCGCCCCGGGAATCCCTCACCCATCAATATGCAGCCCCAGGAATCCCTCACCCATCAATATGCAGCCCCAGGGATCCCTTACCCATCAATAAGCGGCCCCTGGTATCCCTCACCCTCATTAAGCGGCCCTGGTATTCCTCACCCCAATATGCAGCCCCGGGAATCCCTCACCCACCAATATGCGGCCCCGAGAATCCCTCACCACCAATATGCGGCCCCTGGTATCCCTCACCCACCAATAAGCGCCCCCGGGAATCCCTCACCATCAATATGCAGCCCCAGGAATCCCTCACCCATCAATATGCAGCCCCAGGGATCCCTTACCATCAGTAAGCGGCCCCTGGTATCCCTCACCCTCATTAAGCAGCCCCTGGTATTCCTCATCCCCAATATGCAGCCCCGGGAATCCCTCACCCACCAATATGCGGCCCCGGGAATCCCTCACCCACCAATATGCGGCCCCTGACATTCCCACCCCCTGTATTACACAGCTGCACAGCCCATCACCCCCCATGGCAGAGCCGGCACTCACCTGTCTCTCTATATCCCCCAGCAGAGTACTGGCCCCGATGCGGAACAGCTGCGGCGTCAGCCAATCATCTCCCAGCTCCTCCTTAATCAGTGACAGCCAGACAAGAGCCTCCTTCGCACTGCGGATCCCTCCAGCCGGCTTAAAG
Source organism: Oophaga sylvatica (assembly GCA_033576555.1). Taxonomy (NCBI): domain Eukaryota; kingdom Metazoa; phylum Chordata; class Amphibia; order Anura; family Dendrobatidae; genus Oophaga; species Oophaga sylvatica. Next base: position 7,248 of record JARQOD010001155.1, on the reverse strand, counting down.
CCCACCTGATGGACGACACGCGAGATGATGGGGGGGGGGTGGGCTCAGTAAGAGGCTGCCAGTACAGGGCCCCGATCCCAGGACAGGACAAGAAGCTGCCAACATGTGGCCCCGCTCCTAGGACAAGAGGCTGCCAGCATGGGGCCCCGCTCCCAGGACAGGACAAGAAGCTGCCAACATGTGGCCCCGCTCCTAGAACAAGAGGCTGCCAGCACGGGGCCACGCTCCCAGAACAGAGGACAGGAGGCTGCCAGCACAGGGCCCCGATCCCAGGACAGGACAAGAAGCTGCCAACATGTGGCCCCGATCCCAGGACAGGACAAGAAGCTGCCAACATGTGGCCCCGCTCCTAGGACAAGAGGCTGCCAGCACGGGGCCACGCTCCCAGGACAGAGGACAGGAGGCTGCCAGCACAGGGCCCCAATCCCAGGACAGGACAAGAAGCTGCCAACATGTGGCCCCGCTCCTAGGACAAGAGGCTGCCAGCACGTGGCCCCGCTCCCAGCACAGGAGGCTGCCAACACTGGGCCCTGCTCCCAGGAGAGGAGGCTGTCAGCACGGGGCCACTCTCCCAGGACAGGACAGGAGGCTGCCAACACTGGGCCCTGCTCCCAGGAGAGGAGGCTGTCAGCACGGGGCCCCACTCCCAGGACAGGAGGCTGCCAGCACTGGGCCCTGCTCCCAGGAGAGGAGGCTGCCAGCACGGGGCCACGCTCCCAGGACAGGACAAAAGGCTGCCAACACTGGGCCCCGCTCCCAGGAGAGGAGTGTTGTGAACATGTTGGAAATGACTTCTGAGCTGAGGCTTCCTCTTGTGGTTGCTGATGGTATTGAAGCTGTATTGAATGACAAGGCTTTATCACCTGGAAGCGAGGATTGGCAATCAGGGGAGACGGACTGGGCTGATATAAGTGAGTTGCCCTCCCATGATCCTCGCCGGTGATTAGTTTCCTCTTCCTGGTCTAGTTTGGAAGTCAGCTGGCTTTCTGCTGTCTCCTGCGAACATTCAGATAAGTTACTTTCTGCTTTTTTCTTTGGTTAGATTTTCTGTTTTTGCTGCCCTGCTTTGTGAGGTCAGCCGGGTCCCTACAGGGGCCTCTGCTGGTCTCTGGTTCTCATTTGTTTCTGTTCATTTGCTCTGTTCCTGTTGTTTCAGTGCTGCTGGGTAGCGACGTGTTCACACCAGAGATCTGATTAAGTGGGGGCGAGATCGTGTGGTCTCAGCATTTTTGGAATCAGAAGTGTTGGAATTTTTCCTAGGGTTTTGCTGGGTTGCAGACAGTATTCTTTCCTATCCTGTCCTGTCTAGATAGCTTTTGGCCCCAGCATTTGCTTACTCTATTTTCTACCTGCGTTTGTATTTCATCTTGTCTAACCGCCAATATATGTGTGGGGGCTTCCTATTCCTTTGGGGCTCTACTCCGGGGCAGTTAGCTTTCCTCTTTCTATCTTCAGGTGTAGCTAATCTCTCGGCTGTGTCGAGGCGTCTAGGGCACCGTAGGAACGTCCCACGGCTGCTTCTAGTTGTGTGGTTAGTTTAGGGGTCTGCAACCTTTTAGTTCCCAACCTCTCTGTTGTTCGGCTGCCTTGGCTGTTTTTTGCTCCTATCCTCCTCAGCTACCAAATCATAACAGAGGAGGCTGTCAGCATGGGGCCACACTCCCAGGACAGTAGGCTGACAGCACGGGGCCACGCTCCCAAGACAGGACAGAACAGTAGGCTGCCAGCACAGGGCCCCGCTCTCAGGACCGAACAGGAGGCTGCCATCATAGGGCCCTGCTCCCAGGAGAGGAGGCTGTCAGCACGGGGCCACACTACCAGGACAGGAGGCTGCCAGCACTGGGCCCTGCTCCCAGGAGAGGAGGCTGCCAGCACGGGGCCCCGCTCCAGGACAGGACGCTGCCAACACTGGGCCCCGCTCCCAGTACAGGAGGCTTCCAGCACGGGGACCCGCTTCCAGTACAGGAGGCTTCCAGCACGGGGCCCCGCTCCCAGTACAGTAGGCTTCCAGCACGGGGCCACGCTCACAGGACAGGACAGGAGGCTTACAACACTGGGCACCGCTCCCAGGACAGGAGGCTGACAGCACGGGGCCACGCTCCCAAGACAGGATAGAACAGTAGGCTGCCAGCACAGGGCCCCGCTCTCAGGATAGGACAGGAAGTAGCCAGCACGGGGTCCCACTCCAGGACAGGCTGCTCTTGACACGGGTCCCCCATCCCCCCCACAGATACAGCTACATCCGGTACTCGCCTTGTTGCCTGTCCTCCAGTAGTACTCGCGGATGGCCCGCACCATCACCAGGGCCACTGGGTAGGTGGCGTTCACCGACTCCTTCCCTGTTGATGTCTTGATGAAGTCAGATCCTGAAACACAATAAAAGTCTCTGCTGATATCAATGATAATGGCGCAGGCAGGTGGTGACCACGGGCAGAGGGGAGATATTCACACCAGAGGGGGCAGCACTGGCTGCGGGGGGCACAGAAATATGTAAGGACACTGCAGAGACACCGACCTATTCACAGTACACAAAAAAAGATGAAGACGCTGCAAGAAATGGGAGACACACAGGCAGAGGATTCTCTCCTGTAAGAGCAGTCACACTATGGATTCTGTTATGATTCAGTAACCGAGGAGGATAATAGGGAAATAGGCTAGGCAACCAGACACCAGAGAGGTTGGTAACTTAGCGGATTGCAGACCCCTAAACTGACAACACAACTAGAATTAGCCGTGGGACGTACCTACGATGCCCTAGACGCCTCGACACAGCCAAAGAGTTAACTAAGCCTAAAGAGAGAAAGGGGAAAGCTAAACTGCTCCGGAGTAGAGCCCCAAAGGAATAGATAGCCCCCAAACATAGTGTATATTGCCGGTGAGACAGATGAAGTACAAAACACAGGCAGAAAATAGAGTGAGCAAATGCTGGGGCCCAAACTGTCTGAATAGAACAGGACAGGAAAGGATACTGTCTGCAATCCAGCAAAAACCCTAAGAAAAATTCCAACGTCTGATATGCAAAAATACTGAGGCCACACAACGTCTCCCTGACTAAATCAGAACTCTGGTGTGAACTGGACGCAAAACAACAGATACTGAAATAACTGCGGACTAGAAATACAGAAAATACTGACATAAGCAGTGGCAAAGGAAAACAGAGTCCAGCACAGGTCCCATCAGGGAACCGGCTGAACTCACACCAGCAAGACAGAGAACAGAGAAAAGCAAAAATGCCACAGAGTAAAACAGACAAATAACTTATCTGAAAGATGCAGAACAAATAAGGGAGCAAGCAGACTTCCAGAAGGCTCAGGAAGAAACCAAATCACCGGCAACCACTAAGGGAAGGCTGCTCACTTAAATATCTCCAGTCTGTAACACCTGATCTCCAATCATCCTCTTCAGGTGATTAACTTCTGTCAGCCAGATCAGCTCCATTACCAGCAGCAACCACCAGAGGGAGCCCAAACTCAGAAGCCAGATCAAAAGTGTTCACAACAGGATTTTCTCCTGTAAGAGCAGTCACTATGGATTCTCTCCTGTAAGAGCAGTCACTATGGATGCTCTCTGTAAGAGCAGTCAATATGGATTATCTCCTGTAAGAGCGGTCACAATATGGAGTCTCTCCTGTGAGAGCGGTCACACTATGGATTCTCTCCTGTAAGAGCGGTCACACTATGGATTCTCTCCTGTAACAGAGGTCACACTATGGAGTCTCTCCTGTAAGAGTGGTCACACTATGGAGTCTCTCCTGTTAACAGTGGTCACACTTTGGAGTGTTCAGGGGTAGTTCCTGGTGACTAGACTTTGGCGCCCGTCTGCCCAGTATGGGGCTTGTTGCTGGGTATTCTCTGAGCACAATGTGGTACAGGTCTGCTTCCATTACTCTGTAGTTGTCCTGTGTACGGCTTCTATCAATGTGGTGAAACGGAACGAGTATTAAAGGAAATCCAGCAGCAAGTTGTACCCATAATCTGAGAGCAGCGTAGAGATGGAGCCCTGATTCCAGCCATGTGTCACTTACTAGGCTGCGTGCTGTAGTTTTATCCGCAGAAGAGGGACCGCTCTATAGGGGAGATCGTCATGGGACATTCGTTTTAAAGAGGGACTGTGTCGGGCAGGGAGTATACTGTTTTTGTTTTGTTTAATTTTTTGCAGGTGATCGATGGCTACAAATGGATTTAGGCGTACAATAAAAATAATGAAAAACGATGTTGTGTTTTATTTAATTAAAATACTTTATTCTGATGTGTGTGTGTTTTTTAACCCTTTTAAACTATAAGATTAATAATGGATAGGCGTCTTATTGATGCCTATCCATTATTAACTGGGCTTATTGTCACCTTACAATAGCAAGGTGACATTAACCCCTTATAACCCCATAAGCCACCGCTACATAACAGTGGAAGACGGGCTAAGTGCCAGAATTGGTGCATCATACAGATGCGCCAATTTGGGGCGGCTGGGTGCTGGGATTTTTAGCCAGAGGGGGCCCCAATATCCATGGCCCCTTCCTAGGCTATGAATATCAGCCCGCAGCTGTCTGCATAGCCTTTCTGGCTATAAATTATAGGGGGACCCCGACATCTTTTTTTGGGGTCCCCTATTTTAATAGCCAGTAAAGGCTAGCGGCGGGCTGATATTCATAGCCTGGGAAGTTCCATGGGTATTAATCCCTCCCCAGGCAAGAAATATTGGCCCGCCCGTCGGCTTTCCCCCTCTGGTGCAGAAAAATTGCGCGGGAGCCCACGCCATTAATTTAAATTAAAGATATTGCGTGAAGATTTTGCGTGTGTGTCTTTAACTATTTATGTACCATTTTATCTATCTATCCCATATCTATCTAATATCTATCTATCTGTGTGTGTAATGGAGTGTGGGTTGGACAAATAATAGTTAAGAGGAGGTTGGACAAGAAATTACATCACAAATCTTTCATTTTTTTTGCTAAATACCTTATCTTTATTTAGCTTACAAAAATGAATACAAATCCGCATGAAAAAAACGCATCAAATTCGCATCAAAAACACCTGCGTTTTTTTGCCAAGAGGTGCGGATTGTGTGCAGAAAATTTTGCAGGCTAATCTGCAACGTGTGCACATACCCTTAATGTGAAAAAGTTTTTTCTAATATCTAATCTGTGTCTCCTCCATTCAGTTTCATCCCATTGCTTCTAGTCTTTCCTTGTGCAAATGAGAATAAAGATGATCCTTCTACAATGTGACAGCCCTTGAGATATTTGTAGACAGCTATTAGTCTCCTCTCAGTCTTCTTTTTTGCAAGCTAAACATTCCCAAATCCTGCAACCGTTCCTCATAGGACATGGTTTGCAGACCGGTCACCATTCTGGTCGCTCTTCTTTGAACTTGCTCCAGTTTGTTGATGTCTTTTTTAAAATGTGGTGCCCAAACTGGACACAGTATTCCAGATGAGGTCTGACCAAAGAGGAGTAGAGGGCAATAATGACCTCACGTGATCTAGACTGTATGCTTCTGTTAATACATCCCAGAATTGTATTTGCCTTTTTTGCTGCTGCATCACACTGTTGATCATGTTCAGTCTGTGATCTATTAGTATACCAAGTCTTTTTCACATGTGCTGTTGCTTAGACCTATTCCTCCCATTCTGTATATGTTTTTTCATTATTGACCAGATGTAGTACTTTGCATTTTTCCCTGTTAAAATCCATTCTGTTAGTTGCTGCCCACTGCTCCAGTTTATGTATATCTTTTTGAATCCTCTCTCTCTCTTCTCTAGTATTAGCTACCCCTCCTAGCTTTGTGTCATCAGCAAATTTAATCAGTTTACCTCAATTCCTTCATCTAAATCATTGATAAAGATGTTGAACAATACAAGGCCAGGACAGAGCTCTGTGGTCCCCACTTGAGACATTCTTCCAACTGGATGTGCAGCCATTTACGACCACTCTTTGGGTCCAATAACTAAACCAGTTATGAATCCACCTAACAGTTGCCTTGTCCATTCCATACTTAGTCATTTTTTCAATAAGGATTGTGTGAGATACTTGTCAAATACTTTGCTGAAGTCAAGATATACTATATCTACAGCATTTCCCTGATCCACCCAGTCAGTGATTCTGTCATAGAAGGAAATGAAGTTAGTCTGACATGACTTATTAGTTACAAACCCATGCTGACTCTGTTTAATCACTTCATTCTTATCCAGGTACTTAGATACATGTTCTTTAATAATTTGTTCAAAGATCTTTCCTGGTATAGAAGTCAGACTCACAGGTCTATAGTTCACTGGGTCCACCTTCTTCCCCTTTTTGAAGATAGGAACAACATTTGCTCTTCTCCAGTCTTCTGGGACTTCTCCTGTTCTCCAAGAATTTTCAAAGATTATGTACAGTGTTCAAGAATTTCTTCTGCTATCTCCTTCAGTATTCTGGGGTGTAATTCATCTGGACCTGGAGACTTGAATTCATTTAGGTTAGCTAAGTGTTTCCTCACTGTCTTTCTGTTTATAGATATCCTGGATTCTTCTATTCCTTTAATAGGACAGTGAAGATCAGTTGATGTTACATTTCCTTTCTGAGAGAAAACAGATGCAAAATAGGAATTTAAAAGTTCAGCCTTCTCAACATCCTGACTTACCATTTCATCATTTTCATCCTGTAAAAATCCTATAGCATCTTTGACTTTTCCTTTACTTTTGACATATCCCCAAAATCCTTTTTTATTGCTTCTGACGTCTCTTGCAAGCCTTAATTCATTGTTAGCTTTAGATAATCTGATTTGTGCCCTGCAGGTTCTGCAGATGGCATTATATTCTTCTTTAGATATGCCTCCCTCTTTCCATTTGATAAACATTTCTTTCTTCCTTTTTAGCATGTTTAAGTTATGTGTTCACCCATCCTGGTTTCCTTAAATGCTTCCCATTCTTCACTCTTTTCGGAATTGTTAACAATTGTGCTTTGAGAATCTCATTTCAAGATTTCCAATCTTTTCTGGACATTTTTGTCCTTAAGTAATTTTATCCTTGGTAATTGTACTGGACGGTGGTCCATGAGCGCCGCCAGGTGTAATAATGGCGGCTGCGATGGTGATTGTACTGATCTCTGCCGGGTGTAATAATGGCGGCTGCGATGGTGATTGTACTGATCTGTGCGGGTGTAATAATGGCGGCTGCGATGGTAATTGTATGGACGCAGGTCCACGACCACCGCTGGATGTAATAATGTCGGCTGCGAATTCAGGGCTGTGGAGTCGGAGTCGAAGCCCATTT